>AP025043.1:4694811-4927426 GCA_036186865.1 Eustoma russellianum
TTCTTTAGTTTTCTTTTTCTCCCTACAAGAAACGAAAGAAAATGTCTTTCTTTTATTTTTTCTTGTGATTATTTCAGAAGTTAGATATCACATGAACACAATAAAGGATCTTAATCTAACAAATTACAGTCTATTTGCAAGATTTTGCCCCCGGAAACAGAGGAAATTTAACCTAGTCTCATCTGTTCTCTAACCTCCCGAAAAGACAAACCTTTCTTTTGTTTATTTTACTTGTTATCTCAAGCATTAAAATCCAAGAAGACAAGTCTTGAAGATTGAATAAAGAAACAAAATATTCATATACCAGTCCATATCTAAAGGATGTTGGCTGAAGTTTTTCTTGGAAAATAAAATAAAATGAAATAAAAATCGTGTCTTTCCAGTTTCAACTTTCCCCAAAAGCTTCTGTTTCTCAGGCGAGCGGATTCGATGACTACCGATTTTGACGCCAAAATGACGCGGCCAATGGATGGCCGCCACGTGGCACATCTGACCCACCAATTTTTTTTTCTTTCAATTTTTGCAGTTTTTCTTTTTATATTATACAATAGGCAACGATTTCTACCCTAATTCGTGCTGCTTCCATCCCGAAAAAAGAAAGGACAAAAATGGCGAAATCTTTATTTTCCGACGATTCCATCCAATTCCGGTGACAACTCTACTCCATTGGTAAGGACAAACTCCACCATCCTTAATTCCCTCCTTTTTCTTCCTTCTTCCGTCGTGAACAGACCCAGGCAAAAGAGCGATAGTTGGAAGTATTTTCCGGCGACTCCATGCGATTCCGGTGACAACTCTACTCCACTGGTAAGTCATAGCTCTTGACACCCACCGTGCTATTTATGGTATGAGAAAACCTCGATCTGGGAGCAAGGATCAAAAACAAAATTGGAGACTGACTTATGCCAACCATGCTCACTCATCAACTTCCGATGACCTAATTCTCGTAAAGGACCCAAGAAACTTTTCTAGAAAGAAGAAACATGCTTCAAATATTTCTAATTCATGGCCTCTAGCTGCTCAAAAGAGTAAAAGGTCAAGAAATTTCTCAGGTAAGATACATAGAATGGTGGTGTGGTTCTGTTGGTTGATACTATTCCACCCCTCAAAACAAAAATAGCGCGGTGCCTATTGTATAATATAAAAAAACTGCAAAAATTGAAGAAAAAAAGGCGGTAGGTCAGATGTGCCACGTGGCGGCCATCCATTGGCCGCATCATATTGGCGTCAAAATCGGTAGCATCATGGAATCCGCTCGCCTGAGAAACACAAGCAGATTCCATGACGCTACCGATTGTGACGCCAAAATGACGCAGCCAATGGATGGCCGCCACGTGACACATCTGACCCACCGCCTTTTTTCTTTCAATTTTCGCAGTTTTTTTTATATTATACAATAAGCACCACGCTATTTTTGTTCTGAGGGGTGGAATAGTATCAACCAACAGAACCACACCACCATTTTATGTATCTTAGTTGGGAAATTTCTTGACCTTTTACTCTTTTGAGCAGCTAGAGGCCATGAATTAAAAATATTTGAAGCATGTTTCTTCTTTCTAGAAAAGTTTCTTGGGTCTTTTACGGGAATTAGGTCATCGGAAGTTGATGACTGAGCATGGTTGGCAGAAGTCAGTCTCCAATCTTGTTTTTGATCCTTGCTCCAGATCGAGGCTTTCTCATACCATAAATAGCGCGGTGGATGTGAAGAGCTATGACTTACCAGTGGAGTAGAGTTGTTACCGAAATCGCATGGAGTCGCTGGAAAATACTTCCAACTATCGCCCTTGATGGGCCTGTTCACGCTGAAATAAGGAAGAAGAAGGAGGGAATTAGGGATAGTAGAGATTGTCTTTACCAGTGGGGTAGAGTTGTCATCGGAATCGGATTGAGTCGCCGGAAAATAAAGATTTCGCCATTTTTGCCTTTTCTTTTTTCGCAATGGAAGCAGCACGAATTAGGGTAGAAATCGTTGCCTATTGTAAAATATAAAAAGAAAAACTGCGAAAATTGAAAGAAAAAAAAAGACGGTGGGTCATATGTGCCACGTGGCGGCCATCCATTGGCCGCGTCATTTTGGCGTCAAAATCGGTAGCGTCATGGAATCCGCTCGCGTTTCTCAGAGGTCATTCAATTCACTGGGAAAATAGATCAAAATCTTCCCGCCAAAATCGTCAAATTCTTGGAAGTCCAGATGCCTAAGAACTTCTCTAAGGTTTCAAAACATCAATTTCTTTACCTTGCAGTTGCATAATCAATACATTTGAACTTCTATTTTACATGCTAAGATAACATATGCTCAAAAATTGCTTTAGTTTGACATGCTAAATTGAATATGCTTCTTGTAGTTTTGTTTATGGATAAACCGTTGACTTTTTTGAGTATTTGAAGTTAAAAATAGATGAATAACAGGGTGCTTGAAGATATTTGAAGAGTCAGGTCCAGAAAGTTTTTATAAGTTCCAAAACGAGCCCCTTTTGGATCTTAAATCAGTTTCAGAGCGCAAAATTCGTGAAGGAAGATATAGATCTAGGCCATGATTGTTAGTCTCGTATTTTCGGGCCTTTCTTTTTTCTGTTATTGGTTCTAATGCTAGGTGACGGTGAACCCCTGGATTTGCTAATATTTTACCTGGCTGTGAGAAAGAAAGGAGGATACAAGAGGGTTTCAGAAAATGGCTTATGGGGCTCTGTGGCTGTAGAATGTGGGCTGGATGTAAGGTTTGGGTTGGCATTGAAGCTGTTTTACATTGAGTGTTTGAATACACTGCTTGAGCTCTTGCAGGGAATTTCTGAAGAGCAGGGTATAAAGAGCTGGGTAGAAGATAGTTATTCGGACATTCTCGGTAGGTCCTTGATGGACCTGGGGTCGAATTTGCAACCTTTTTTATGTGATATTTCTAAGGAAATAAAGAAGGATGCAGAATGTGTGAAGGTGGACCGTAAGAAGTTTAAGCCAGATGCTGATGATGGTCATTCTCGTGTGAGATTGATGAAAGAAATTGAGAATGATTATGCAAAAAGCTATCATAAGGATGTCCTTGACATGGTAGATGTTCAGTGTCTTAAGAAGAAGATCCTTGACCAGGGAGGTATTCATAGTGTTAAAGAACAGCATCCTGATTTGGATAAAGACAAATTTATTGGGACTGCTGCATGTGGAAAAGAAAGAGTTCCTGCTATCAGAGGGTCAGAATCAATTATAGTCAAGGAAGATGTTTGCTGTGGGAAGAGGAAGAGGGAATGCGCCTCAGACATGCTAAATTGGATCCTTAGGGTTGCTCAGGATCCCTGTGATCCAGAAATTGGTTCTTTACCAGAAAGCTCCGAGTGGAAATCCTACGCTACTGACAGCATCTGGAAGCAGGTCCTGTCGATTCGAGAAGCACTACTTGTGAAAAAGAATGGTTATTCAAGTGACCAACACTTCGCTCGGCAGGTATTAAATTATCTTCGTGTCTTTACATAAACTTATATCAAGTAAACTGAATGCTGAATTAGGGTATACAAAGGTGGCATTTGGAAGAAGCTATTCTGCATTTGACATCTTATCTCGCATTGCATATTGGGTCGGGAATCTGGGCTTTGGTATTGGTTTCATGTGTTCTTTGAATTTCAGAATCTCTAAAGAGAACCATCAGTTAATTCTTATCAATATCACGTGGTTCTTATCCTTTTCAGTGGATTGAGTTTTTTTATGTATTTATTTTTTAGATTTCAATAACACGACAAATAGAGCATGTTAAATGCGAGAAGGAAATCAGGAAGACATAAAGAGAGACAATTATGAAGGATATGACTTATATGGAATTTGGATATATATGATCTAGGAGAGCATAGCGATGACACATGATCCATATAGCCAACAGCTCGTTGGATTAGGGCTTGTATTTTGTTGTATTTTTTAGATTTCAACATCTCCCATTGATATCATATTTATCTTACCTAGCCCCTTTTGGTTTTAGTAATTTCTTCGATCTTACAAAGCCACAGAGGTGCTTTTGAAGGTTGCCTTTATCATGGCTTCATAGGTGCTATTCCAGATTTCTTTCTGATGCATCGTTATCTTATTATGTATATCCTTGCATCACTACACATTTTAAAATCTAAGTATATGTCATACTTCATGCCCAAGTGGGACTCAGAGGATCAAAAGTCGCGTAGTCATCGTATACATCCTACTGAGCTGCTCTTATACTTGAGAGTAGCTTAGCTGTTACATGATATGCTTGGTTCACTTTTTTCTTCACAAGACATTCTTGACTCTTGTGTTTAATACTCCTGAATGGTCCTTTGTGTTTTTTGCATGAATGATGTTTAGAACTGCAACCTATAGTTACATCTTGATCGGCAACCTTTGTAAAGGGCTTATTTGTCCTCTTTTTGTGACTACACTTGAATACTATACTTTCGTTTTTCTATACAAAGTCTGGTGCTTTTCATCTCTACCTTTCTTGCCATGACTGGGACATAGAGCTAAAATTTTCCGTCTGCCTGCTGCTGCAATATCAATTAGCTGGCAGGTTAAATTTCAAGGTCCTTAAAATTGACACCAGATCTTTCTCTGTGTTTGGTATATTTACCTATCCTACTCTAGCACTTGCCTTTTTCAAAACCATTCACATAGTTTCTCAAAGAATCTATCTGTGTGTGCCTTTCCATGATCAATTAATTCCATGTGTATGTCACGCTCTTCCACCTACATCATCATCATCATCCGGGCCCAGCATATCCCAACGACAGCAAAAGCTATCGTTAGGGTCTGGGGAGGGTAAGTGGTAGGCAGACGATACCTCTATCCCAAGGGATAGAGAGTCTGCTTCCAGTGAGACCCTCGACTCTATATGTACCTGCAAAAAATGACATAATAATAGAGATATACTGTGCTAGTGTGTTAGTGAGAAAATTCAAGAAATACAAAGAAAGGGCTTTCGATATTAGAATACACATCACGTATATATGTACATGCAATGTAAACACCGGTATAATATACGCCACCAAGTGGAAAGCGTAGATAGTGTCTACGACTATCTATGTCCTTAAATATACTCTAAAGTGTCCGTATATGACCTATACCTCGTTTACCTTAATCTTATGTCTCCATGAATTCCTATCCTGGACCATGTCCTCAGAGAGATGCAAATCTAGTAAGTCGTGCCTAATCTGCTCATCCCAAGTCAGTTTGGGTCTGCCTTTACCCCTGTTCCCCTCTACAATGAGGCTTTCAATTGCTCTGACCGACGCCGTTGTCTGTCGCCGCTTGACATGCCCAAACCATCTCATTCTTCCCTCCCTTATTCTATCTGATATACTAGCCACGCCTAACCTTTCTCGAAACACCTCGTTTCTGATCCGGTCTAGCCTTGTATGCCCACACATCCACCTCAACATCTTCATCTCTGCAACTTCCATATTCTGTAATTGTGACCTCTTGATGGCCCAGCAGTCTGTCCCATATAGCATTGCCGGTCGCACTGCCACCCTATAAAATTTTCCCTTTAATTTAGTTGGGAACTTTTTGTCACACAGCACCCCTGAGGCAGCCCTCCATCTACACCATCCTGCTTGAACTCGATGTGCTAGATCACTATCTATGTCGCCATTCTGCTGCACAAATGATCCTAGGTATTTAAACTTACTTACCTGTGGTACCACTTGACCATCGATGGTGAGCTGGTTATCCTCACTGTCTGTTACGCCGCTGAAGTCGCAGTGCAGATACTCGGTCTTAGAACGGCTAATCTTTAAGCCTTTTCTCTCTAAAACATCTCTCCACTGCTCTAGTCCGATACTTAAGGTATGCCTACTTTCTGCGGCTAATACAATATCGTCAGCAAAAAGCATACACCACGGAACTGCCTCCTGTATCGATTTTGACAACTCGTCAAGGACAACTGCAAAAAGAAAGGGACTCAACGCGGACCCTTGATGGAGACCGACCTCCAACGGAAAGAAGTCCGTATTTCCCACAGGCGTACGAACAATTGTTTTTGTCCTAGCATACATATCTCTAATTATGTCTATATACTTCATAGGGACCCCTCTTGCATCCAGACTATCCCATATCAGGCTACGTGGCACACTATTATACGCTTTTTCAAGATCGATGAAAACCATATGTAAATCGCGCTTCTTCTCCCTATACTTCTCCATTAATCTCCTGAGAATGTGTATTGCTTCTGTAGTTGACCTTCCTGGCATAAAACCAAATTGATTCACCGTAACCTGAGTTTCTCTCCTAATTCGAGTGTCTATTACTCTCTCCCATAACTTCATAGCATGACTTAGCAACTTAATCCCTCTATAGTTTTCACAACACTGTGCGTCTCCTTTGTTCTTATATAGGGGGACCACGACACTATTTCTCCACTCATCTGGCATCTTCCCTGTTTTGTAAATACGGTTGAACAAAGTAGTTAGCCATTGGACCCCTTCCTCTCCCAAATTCTTCCACGCCTCAGTGGGTATGTTATCTAGACCGACCGCTTTAGCTCTTCCCATCTTCTTCAGTTCTCTCATCACCTCTCCTTGTGTGATGTTCTGACAGTCGGGGTTATTATGTTGTTGTTGTTTAGTGGTGCTTTCTCGTTCTTTGTAGTCAGCACTACTGCCGTTGAAAAGACTGTGAAAGTATGTTTGCCATTTCAACTTGATGTCTTGTGCTTTGACTAACACATGTCCATCTTCTCCTTTTATAAACTTCACTCTTCCACCTACATGTTTTACTAATATCTTAAGAGGAGTATGGCTTCTCTTGTGAACCTTACTCACATGAATGTAGATTGATATTTGGCAAAATGAGTTCCATCTGTGGTTTCCTTTAAGTTGCATAGGGTGGCTTATAAAGCGAGCCTCCCAGCAAAAAAGACTTTTAGGTCTAGTGGTTGAATAGCATTTCACCTACCATATGGACTCAAGTTCGAATCCCCTTCCTGTTTTTTTAATTAATAAATAAATAACACTGATCTCCCTCATAATTCCCACAATTTAGACAATTGTCCTTTTTAATATTTGTTTCAAAGTTTTGTTATCTGATCAAAACAGTTAGTTCAAATTACTTACTACAACCCCCTGAAAAGAACTGTTTCAAATAAGATTCTGAACCATTTAGCTTTTTTTACTTCTTGACTGGTCTCCATGTTCTACCTTATAATAGTGTATCATAACCTTACATCATCTTAATTAAGTCTCTTCTGAACCGACTAATTAACTACAACCAAACTCCTACTGAGGTGCTATGTCGTTGCAAGGTAGATGTCTCCCTGCCACAGATCTTGGGCGCTAATACTTTAAACAGCAGATCTGCAAACAAGTTTGTTGAGGATGAAATCGAATCAATTGTGCGCATTAGAATTTGTCAAAAGGAAGCTCGTACCACTCCAAATGGTGATGCTGATAGCACTGTGGGCTCATCTTAATCGCTAGTTGTCATCTAGTAATAATTTTAAGATGAAGACTTCTTGTCCACGTCCAAAGCTTCCCTAATTGGATCATTTCACCTTGATATACCCATTTTCAGCTGTTTAAATAATCATAAGACCTCGTTTAAAGGCTGTGAGAACGGGGATGTACTTAATGGTGTGGCCTCTCAATGGGCTCCAATGACCTCTAATCGAACCTGTCAGAATTAGGATTCCCGTGAAAGTAACTTGATAAGAGTTCAGACTTGAGAGATCAAATTCCAGTAAATTAAGTCTAGAGGAACAAATTCCAGTAACATTATAACTGCATTTTTACAAATCATTTCCTGTGGAGAAGGGAAAGCTCTTTTTTTTCTTTCTTGATTCTTGTAGTTAATTCAGTTCAAAAGAGAGGCCCTTTGTGAGCTTGAGAGGTTGAGGAATAGACCTGTTGCCTTGGACCATTTTCTCTTTTATCATTCCAGGTTTCCCTAGATCACGTCCAATTCTGACAGTGTCTTGGACTAATACAGAAACGACCTGGAAATTTGTCAGAAAAAGGAAATGTGGGAAGAAATGAGGATGGATAAGTTAGCTCTTCTCTCTTAACTATTTGAGCTTATGCAGTTTTAGATGTGAGTAAAGAATTGTTAACTGCATCCATCTACATTTCTGAAGTACCAAAAAGAAAGTAAATCTTATCACGACCCTACAGAATGGTAATTATGTTCCTCTCCATCTCACCAAACTCCATCTGTTTCACAAACTATAGATTGAGTAAATGCTCAACATCATTTGAGCTACTGATGTGATGGCTCGAGTTTAATATGATAAAATGGAAAAAAGCAAATTAACATTCTTTTTGCATTTTCTTTTGCTGCTGGGAGCACGTGATGTTGAAAATCATAAATCTTTTGATTAACTTCACGCTAATTAAAGTTTACCTATATTATTTGGCAGTAAGTGTGGAAATATACTATAAACTATACACTTGTATCTGCACATCATAGTACACTATACATACACATATAAGTACGTATAGGATTTATACACTTGCATATACAGATATACATAGAATATACACTGTTACACACCCTTATAAGTCCGTAATTTAATGGCTTAAGACGCACAACATAGTAACTGCTAAAACAGCAGCGAGCTGTTGTGTTAGTAGGCATTATAGCCGTTAGAATCCCACATCTCTTGGAGCAGTTGTAATCTGCCTATATAAGAGGCAACCCAATGTATATATGTATATATGAAATTCTTGATAAAGAAAATACCTTCAAGTTTTTGTATGGTATTTGAGCCATCTTCTTCTTCTTCCTCTTCTTAAATAATCAACGATTAAACAATGGTTTATTATCCTGCTGAAGTTAGTGAAACTGAGGCAACTTTCACCTTCTAACAACCTTCAGGGCCAGAGTCTAATCCTCTTCTACTTTTGATGGAGCTTCCATCATGATTACTAACCATACACTTACTGGTAATAACTACCTGTCATGGAGCAGGGCTGTTGAAATGTTCATCATTGGCGGAGGCAAGGAGGATTGTCTCTTTGAAGATGTAATCGCTCTTGCCCCTACAGATTTCAAGTTTAGAAACTGAAAATATGAAACCTTAATGATTATGTCTTGGTTAATAGAGTCAATGACTCCTGATATTAATGACAACATCATACTTTACTCCATTGCTGTTGAGATTTGGTTAGCAGCAAAGGAGATCTATTTCAAAAAAAGATAATTCGTCTAAAATTTTATGAACTTGAAGCACAGCTTTAAGACATTAATTAAGGAGAATTGCTAGTCACTTAATATTTTTTCCAATTGACTAGAATCTGACAACATATTGACATCTTTAAAACACACATATGAACCTGTCAAGCTAATGATTAGATGTTTAAAAACATTAGTGAAACCAAAAGGGTCTTCAGATTCTTCACTGGTCTACTCTACACTTGTATCCAGAAGAATAGGGATTCCTGGCCAAAATGATAATAATAGACCACTCTGTAAGTACAGTAAGAAGTAAGAATATGTGATAGAAGATTGTTGGAAGCTACATGAGAAGCCAGAGGAAGGGAGGCCTCCAACACCAACCAACAACTCCTGGAGAATCCCAAAAACGCATGCTGCCAACACTATAAGCAGTTATGGTAACACTGGACAGACTAATGACCTTTCAGCATTACTTACACAGGGTCAAGTTGAAGCTTTACTCCAGTTATTGAGTTAGCAGAAAGCTGCAAAACACACATATTCAAGCATCAATGCCGGTTTAGGAAACAAAAAATATAGTAAGACTCGGTCTTGAATTATTGATTCAGAGGCTTCTGATCACATGACACAACAAAAATATCTTACTGCACTATACATATTTTGTTAATCCTAAAATTGGTAAGATTGCAAATGGATTAAACCTACAAGCGGATGGGAAAAGAATGTTTAAGCTAACTAACAAATTGTTATTATATGATGGATTGTACGTAATTGGTTTAAGTTTCAACTTGATATCAGTAGGAAAATAACTCAAGACAATAATTGTTTTTCCTGGTTCTCACCTTCCTAGTGTTGTTTTTAGGAGAGAACTCAGGAGATGATTGACAATGCTGAGAAACTAAATGGACTCTTTATTTTGCAAGCTGGAGAGCAAAATCCAACCGGAAAAGAAGAAAGCCTGTCCAGTTTTCACTCTTGTACTAGTATAAGTTCTAGTAGTGACTAGATTTTACTCTGGCATAGAAGACTAGGAGATCCTAATTTTTTGTATATGAAAAGGCTTATGCCAGATTTATTTATCAGAATTGATCCTAAAAAGATCAAATGTGAAGTGAGTGAGTTAGGTAAACATTCTAAAACTAACTACCCTGCTAAGATGTATAAATCAACACAACCATTCAACTTAGTACATGATGAGACCTAAATTCAGCTGCTAGATAAGACGAGAATTTCACGTCAGTAACAGTCAACGTAAGTCAATCTCGGCTAGTTAACTGGTTAGACTTGGCCGTGCTGGTTCTGCCTGGAGAAACTACAAAAAACCTCTTAAGGCATAGGCTCCGCCTCGGCCCAGGTCGGCTCGCCAGGTGCCGAAGTCCGGACAACTTAGCTATCGCTTGACCTAGTCAGAGTACATACGACAAGTTCAGTCTACGCTGGTCGGCTTGCTTAGCCCAGCTCGGCAGAGCTCTTGGCTCTTCTTATCTCCTTGGCCGGACCGCCCACAAAGCGCTTCAGCTCTGCCACAGTGTGCTTAGGCAGACTCCTGCCACTCAGTAAGCTTGGCCTCCCAGCCCTGGTACCACTTGGTCTTCATGCAACCAGAGACTGTCAACAGCGCAACCATTCATCTCCACATGTCAACCATGCGAAGGAGAATTGTCAGTACAACAACCATCAGCTGTCGCGTGGCGACCATGCAAGCTAGAACTGCCACCTAGACGACCAGGTGTCATCACCACCTTCGCTCTAAGACATGCAGCCTTCAGCCTTAACAGCTATAAATAAGAACTTCTTCAGCAGAAACCGGACCAAGTCTTTTTTGAATCTCAAGTTTGCTCCATCTCCCAGATAAAATATTTCGTCCAAACAAAACAACCATCCTCTCTAGAAGAGAGCTTTAAACAGGTTCTTCACAACCTTTGCTTCCAGCATAAAGTCCATACAAAATTGCCCACAACTGACTTGAGCGTCGGAGGGTTTTCCTCAGGGCATTGACCCTGGGCCTCTAACGTTGCTTTTCCTTCTCAGTTTCTAAGGATGATTCCTAACGGAGAGCTGACGGTATACCACAAGGATCGCCTCCAATCCTCCTGGTGAAGATCCGACTTCATCATCTGGCGCTAGAAGGAGGGCCCCTAATCCGTCTTTTTATAAAAATTCTCCCTCAATTAGCTTATCATCCATCATTCGAAAGATGGACAAAAATAGTCAGAAAGGGGGCAAAAGACATGTGACCCCAGAAGGCATCGACGCTCCCCGCGCCCTCAGTCGGAACAGGGTTCCCTTGGGCCAGCAGAGTCATCAACCCCCGCTGCTGAACTCACATATGAGGAACACGTGAAGGTTATTCGATATGTGGCTGAAAACCCAAAAGTGTTCCAAGCAGTGGTAAAAGAAATGAAAGGGAAAGCTCCAGTGGCTGGACCTAGTGAGGTTTACCTTAGTGATTCTCCTCAACGAGGAGAACGAATGGTGTATTCCCCAACTTGCCCCCAGTACTATCCTGAACCTCGGGGTGAGTTTATGGCCGAGGCAGGCGCTCAGGGCAGGGACCTAGTCACCAGTACGTCACGTCCAAGCCCTTGGAAGCTCTGGACTATCACCTGAAATGGGCACGGAAAGTGCTGCTGTCACTTCGGCATGGCAGAGAAGTTGGCAAGGAGCCCAGAACACAATCGCATGACAGGCAGGCTGCTCATAAGCGATTGGGAGGCCGAGGCAAGGAAAGAGTGCCTCTGTTGGCCTCCAAGGCTCATATTCTTTCCGTCATAAGGGAAGAAGGGTTAGCAAGAGATCCCAAGCCCTTAACGGGACCAATTCAAAAAAGGGATTATCGCCTTTATCGCCTCTTTCATCATGACATCGACCATAATACTGAAGACTGCAGACAGCTCACCTGGGAGATTGAGTGCCTGATTGAGCTGGGTTATCTGCAGCGGTATTACAACCCGAGATCAAGGTTGTCTTATAGGCTGAATTTTACCCGGCCTCCTCCTGACGAAAGGTGTCGACTTGACCATCGACGCAAGTCGCCATAAAAGAAAGACCCAGACATGACTGGGCGGATGCAACAGAGCTCCGGACGGATGAGGCCTACCTAGTCAGATTGGCCTTATGCGGAGCTGAGGAAAGCAATCAAGCTCATCCCGGTAAACCTTGAATCGGTCTTATGCAGATGTCGAGATGAGATTTCTGTACAGAAGTCCTTATAAATATAGGACACATTGAACGCTACATTAGGCGCCTAATGTGACATAGAGCGCCTAATGTAGGTGTTCGAAGTGTTCTGACGGTTCCAAACTGCAGTTTTCCTGCGATAACTTCCTCCCATCATCTTCCTCCTTCAACCCTTTCATGTTAAGCCTCTCAAGATCCATCTTACCATCTAGATTCATCGTTCTTAACACACCTCTAATCATGAATTGATGCTTAGTTATGTCTAACAATATCCACTCTTAACCTTCAATCATTCACCACCTTCAAGAATTATCATCAACATTCCCAACACAACAAGTCTACAACAATGCCAGCTAGCACTGCTAAACTCTTGTACATTATATCATTTAATGGAAAAGCAAGTACTTGTTCAATACTTGTTCCACGCTGGCTATTATTAACAAGTGGCTCAGACTGGGAGCAGATTTGCTACGGGCCGACCTCGTATTCGGGGTACAAAAGTTCTTATTTCATCCTCACTTCAAGCCCAGCTCGACTCGGCATAATCTTATATTCGACACTCAACCCTTCTTAAATATGCATGTCTCTAAGTTGAGAGCTTAATTATTGATCCTTCACCTTATGATTCATAAGAAGACTCATCTATACTGAGAATAGCTTTGTGCCTACCTGGCGTCTACTTTATGGTTCATAACAGAATTTAGGCCCGACAAAGACTCGCCCTTAGCCGATCTCTGCCTTATGGCTCGTGAAGGGACTCAGGACACAGATTTTCATGTCTACATTGACTTCTCTCTTATGGCTCATGAGATTAAGGATACGATATATTTTGCACCTGACAATGGAAAAGGTTTACCTCGGTCTTAAGGCTTGTCAGGGGTTCATCTCGGCGCATTCATCCGCCGTATGATGATCCTCGGTCTTAAGGCCTGACAGGGGTTCACCTTGAGCTCTTAATCTTCTGCCTTATGGTTTTAAGGGGATCTCAGCTCAGTTAAAGACGCCCTCCTCTGTTGGGGGTTCAAGTACTTGCTCTCTGCCTTATGGTTTTAAGGGAGTCCCGGATGCGACAGGTTTCACATTTCCAGTATAGTGGCCTAAGTGGTCACCTTCGTTCTCTGCCTAATGGTTTTAAGGGAAACCCAGACGTGATAGGTTTCACGCCTCGGCAATGACCTAAGTGGTCTATATCCTCTGTCTTATGGTTTTAAGGGGATCTCGGACGTGACAAGTTTTGTGCTCCTAGAAGGATGACCCAAGTGGTAACCTCGGCTCAATGACCTAAGTGGTCAGCTAAGCAAAATGACTTGCAGTAGTCACTGCCTTATGGCTCTAAGGAGTTTCACCTCGGATAAGCAAATCTCGGTCTTCGGTTCGGCCTTGTAGGGTCAGCTCAGTTCAGACGGCGACCTACACCAACGAATCTCCAAAGCTATGTACGCTTATTATTGCCGAATTCAAAACAGCCGAGCAGAGTATTCGATGCTACAAGGGAAGTGCGTCTTGGATGGAATTTTTTTTTACATGTGTTGCTCAGCTCGTCCACGGCTATGGCAGACCAGGACTTTCAGCTCTGCCTGGCAGCTTAACAAGCTTATCTTTTATTCACAAGCTAGCTCAGCCTAGCAGGATAACATGTTTATTCTACTTAAAGTTTGCATACTTAGTTTTTCATCCAAACTTTGTCTGCAATATAAGTACTCTTCTAAGTACGGAGCATATCTCTGATCTCGACAGATCTACTCAGCAAAAATTAAAAAAGTTACAAGACTGCCCTGTTACCCAAAAGTGTATTACGGAAAGGACTACTCACCAAAGTAAGGTTGCTGTGATAGGCATCACCAAGTTGCTCCCACGTTGGAGCAACAAACCTCTGACGATCAATGTGCAGGACCATCAGCTCATTTAACCGCCTAGCTATGGCAGGATCAGCGGCAGTGTCCTGCTCTGAGAAGGACCCAAGGATCAGCCTCGGTTCCTTTGATTGCTGACATGAAGCCGTAGCCGTTGGGACAGACGAGCTCTTGTCTCGGCGTCTCTTTCTCGGCCGCAAGCTTTAACCTGCAGCTGTCTCCACTCAGTTGTATTCAGAATCCATGGAAGGTTCTCGGCTGCATCATCCCTCCCTTTGAAAGTCGGCAACACTACCAAAAGGTCAAAAGATGAGTTTTGCCGTAAAAACGTAAACTCAGAAAGTTAAAAGCAGAGAAGACAAAGTACCAGGCTCTGCAGACTCGGATGCGACTGGACCAGGCTGGTCTGCAACAACTTCATCTCGAAGAGCCTCAGTCCCCTGCTCAACTGTCGGGACATCCTCCACTGGGGGAAGGATCTCAGCAGGGGCCGGATCTGCGGCAGGTTCCTTCCTCGGCCTTTGAGCTTTCTTACGAGCTGCAACCTCTACAACTCGAGCCGCAACCTCTGCAACTCGAGCCGCAAACTTACTGCCTCCGGGAGCCATTGCACCTGCAATGACATCAAAACCTTTAATGTCGCAGAGCAGACCAATCCAAAAAGTAGCAATAAACAGAGACCTATCCCTGACTATTTCTAAACTCTTGGGGTTGAGAGGTTGAAAATTTGGACCGAGGACAGATGACCCAGGTCGGCCGTCTCCAAAACTGATGCATCCACCTTGCGCCGGTCAATAACTACGGGCAGACTCTACAGCCTGGCTGTCTCATCACAAAATTCTGGGTCTGGCTTCAGATTATCTGCTTTGCCATACTTCCAAATGTCCTACTTGGGCAACCCTTCTCTCCTAATATAGAAAAATCTACCTAAAAAATACATTTAACACATTCATGTGGTAATGTAAGCCCATTACCCATAAGAGGATAAATGTAAATCGGTAGTTGCTGCCGTCTTCCCTACCGATTTACATTTATCCTCTTATGGGTAATGGGCTTACATTACCACATGAATGTGTTAAATGTATTTTTTTTTGGTAAAGGTTGAAATTTTTGTAGCAAAGTTAAACTCACTGGTAGGAGCCCGTTTGCTAAAATAATACCAGCTGTCAGAGGTCCTACATGTGAACAGGCCCCTAAACACTCTGAGGTCAAATCTAGACTCAACTACCCTCAAGAAGAGGAGAAAGCACATTATGATTTTCAGACCATTGGGTTTTATTTGGGGCAGTCTGAGGTTATAGGATTGAAGAATGTGGGTTAGAGCTTCAGGAACTGGCAGAGTGAACCCAGACTTAAAATATTCCTCGTAGACAACCTCATAACCCACTGGAGGATCATAGGCTGTCTGACAGGGAATAGGCAGAAGAGGACCGAACTGGTCCAAATCTATCTCATACATTTCACAGATCTGGGCCAGCTCTGCCTCAGTCAGGGCACAAGGAGATCCCTGCACCTGAGCGGAGGACCTCTATGGACTACCCCCGTCCTCAAAGGTGAAATTCCTGGCAGAGCAGGAAGAGTTGCAGTTGCCAGAGCTAGGGCAACACTCACTTGCTCCGGCGAAGAATCAATTAGAGTGATGACACCGCTAGACTCAGCACCTTTGTTGGGCCTAGCAGGGCCCCCAGTTGCCTTACACAGCCTCACTAACGGACGGTCATCACTAGATACCGTCCTCTCCGACGAAGATGAGGGATTGTAATCCCCTCCATCTCCGCCAGCATAAGAGACAGCTTCAGAAATATTTTGAGAATCAGACGAAGAGGCCATGGTAAGGGGCAAAGAAAGACTTACAGAGAATGGAGAAAAGAAGGACTTACAGAAGGAAGAAGATGATCAGACTGAGAGACGCAAGAAGGCTGCCGAAGTAAAAAGAAGCTGGACAGTGAGAAAGGCAGGGAAAACTGGATAGCGAGAATGGCCAAGAGAACAGCGAAAGTGGTCGACAAGACGAAATGAAGGATGAAAGCCGTTGGATAGCCTTCATTTAAGTCCTAAAATTCGATTTCAATCGACTCCTCGTGAATCCCATCCTCGAAGCTTTCAACCGCCGAAAGGGAGTAATGATTGATGCTTCGTAGTCTACACAGGCCTTAAAAGCTCGTTACTGCCCAATCAGAAGCAGACACGTCACTAGTCAGAACGGAGCATTAAAAGCTCTGTACAGATTAGCTGGCCCTCCCTGGTCGGCTCGGCCAAACTAATCTGGGGGTAAAGTGATGAGACCTAAATTCAGCTGCTAGATAAGACAAGGGAATTTCACGTCAGTAACAGTCAACGTAAGTCAATCTCGGCTAGTTAACTGGTTAGACTTGGCCGTGCTGGTTCTGCTTGGAGAAACTACAAAAAACCTCATAAGACACAGGCTCCGCCTTGGCCCAGGTCGGCTCGGCCAGGTGCCGAAGTCCGGACAACTCGGCTATCGCTTGACCTAGTCAAAGTACATACGACAAATTCAGTCTACGCTGGTCGGCCTGCTCAGCCCGGCTCATCAGAGCTCTTGGCTCTTATTATCTCCTTGGCCGGACCGCCCACAAAGCGCTTCAGCTCTGCCATAGTGTGCTTAGGCAAACTCCTGCCACTCTGCAAGCTTAGCCTCCCAGCCCGACATGTGGCGCCACTTGGCCTTCATGCAACCAGAGACTGCCAACAGCGCAGCCATTCATCTCCATATGTCAACCATGCGAAGGAGAATTGCCAGCATAGCAACCATCATCTGTCGCCTGGCGACCATGCAAGCTAGAACTGTCACCTAAACGGCCAGGTGTCATCACCACCTTCGCTCTAAGACACGCAGCCTTCAGCCTCAACAGCTATAAATAAGAACTTATTCAGCAGAAGCCGAACCAAGTCTTTTTTTGAATCTCAAGTTTGCTCCATCTCCCAGATAAAATATTCTCGGCTCGGCTAAAACTACATCCGAGCTTGTCCAAACAAAACAACCATCCTCTCTAGAAGAGAGCTTTAAACAGGTTCTTCACAACCTTTGCTTCCAGTATAAAGTCCATACAAAAATGCCCACAACTGACTTGAGCGTTGGAGGGTTTTTCCCAGGGCATTGACCCTAGGCCTCTAACTTTGCTTTTCCTTCTCAGGTTATGAGGACGAATCCTAACGGAGAGCTGATGGCATACCACAAGAATCGCCTCCGATCCTCCTGGTGAAGATCCGACTTCATCAGTACACTTTGATATATGAGGACCTTTTAGGATTGCCAAAGATGTTGAAATAGGTGGATAACCATCCTTATTGTATATATAGATGATATAATACTGACTGAGAATGATTTGCATGGTATAGATATATAAAAGGCACTTATCTACTTAATTTGAGATTAAGGATCCAGAAAAACTGAGATATTTCTTAGGAATATAAGTAGGAAGAACACATAAGGTATGAGTATTACACATGCAAAGTATATCCTGGACCTGCTTTAGAAAACAAGTATGCTAGGCTGTAAGCCAACCATCACTACAGTTGAACCAGTTCATAAACCAAGGGAACGGTAAGATAAAACACCTACTTATAGTCTAAGCTATCAAAATATTAGTAGGAAAATACTTATCACATGCTAGACTTGACATATGCTATGCGGTTAGTTTGTAAGTCAATTTATATATGATCCTACTAATAAACATCTCAAGATTGGTTTGAGAATTCTCAGGTATTTGAAAGCAGCTCTACGACAGGGACTATACTTTAGGAAGATTGAAGACAAACATTCAAGTTTTTACAGATGCAAACTGGGCAGGATCAAGAACAGACATTAGATCAACCACTGAATATCCTATCTATAGGAAAATTTAGTTATGTGGAGAAGTAAGAAGCAACCAGTTGCGTCAAGAAACAATGCAGATGCATAGCTCAGGGTATTGGCACTAGGATTATGTGAAGGCTTATGGATGAAGAGTTTATGGAAGAAGTGGGAGATATTGTATCTTCTCCAATCAGAACTTATTGTGATAAAGTCTCTACAATCAGCATGACAGAGAATCCTGTCCAGCATAACAAGTCTAAACATGTCGAGATAGATAGACACTTTATAAGAAAGAAGAGTGAAGCTCAAGTTATCATAATTGAACATTTTTCATCACATAATCAGGTTGCAAATATCTTTACCAAACCAGTTTCCATAAGGATATCCTAAAATCTGATAGTGAAGCTTGACTGTATAAATATGTACACCAAGCTTGATGGAGAATGTAGAAATACACTATAAACTATACATTGTATATACATATAACAGTACATTGTACATACATATGTAAGTATATATATGATTTATACACTTACACATACATATATACATAAAATATACACTGTTACACACCTTTAGAAGTTACTGATTCAGTTGCCTAAGGCTCACATCATATTTACTATTGAAACCACAACTAGCCGTTGTGTTAGTGGGCATTATAGCCGTTAAAATCCACATCTCTTAGAGCAGTTGTATCTGTCTATATAGGTGGCAAACCAATGTACTTTTGAACTATTCTTGATGCAAAAATACCTTCTAGTTTATATAGTAAGACAGGACACTTTACATGCTACATTTTGTTTTCTTGGTTATACTTCAATCCTTTATTTTATTTTTATAAAACATGAGCTTAAATTTGGCTAGAGTGTTTGAACCTGAGTCTAAAAATAACTTCGAGTTTGAATTCGTTAACTATTTGTCGAGGCCAATATTCCACTAAAGCTTGATTGAGGCTTGAATTTTAAACGAGCTCATGAGCCAAGCTTGTTATTGTTCAGGCTTGGCCCTTGTAACTTGAAGAACCTAAAATCCTGCTTAGCTTGTATTAATTAAGTCGAGCTTCGAATGAGCCAAGCTTGAATAGCTTGTTTACAGCTCAACTAGTCTGCATCCTATGTGACATTATATTCTTGGATTACAGTGCATGCATTTTGCTGTGGCCATGGCAAACTTTTGAACTATGGTAGCTCAAAAATACATTTTACCATCTAAAGCCCGTTCAATTGTAAGGGATATCCTTAAATGGAGATGCCATAAATTAAATGAAACTGTACAATTTGTGGTTAATTGGTAATTTCACTTATATCAACCACTCATTCTTCAGCATACTTAATGATCTCCTCAATCATATGTGACCATTTCTATCATTGCAGCAGCAAAAGATGCATCCTATGATGTATGGCGATCATAACGGATCTGGGAGATTAAGATGCAGCCAGAGAATTCTTTCCTCAAAAGATCCTCTGAAGAAATCATGTGCTCCAGACAATTTAGAATCGTCTTCCCAGAAGGACGAGGACTCTGAGGATGAAAGTCCCGAGACTACTACTGAATCAATGCCCAACTATTTAGCCAACTCTAGCAAAACGAGAGTATTTATAGGACCACAATATCAAGCAGATATGCCAGAATGGGCAGGGAAGGCGTACGAAGTTGATTCTAAATGGTCAGGGACACGAACGTGGCCTCCTGACATGGTGAAAGAGAAGAATAATATCAATGATAAGGAACCACTAGGAAAAGGAAGACCTGATTCATGCGAATGTCCATCCCCAGGTTCCCTTAAGTGTGTTAGAGTTCATGTCTCTGAGAAGAGGTTGAGATTGAGGCTAGAGTTAGGTCTTTCTTTTTATCTCTGGAAATTTAACCGTATGGGTGAAGAAACTGCAATTAGTTGGACAAACGAAGAAGAGAACAAGTTCTGTGATACATTGAAGGTGCATCCCTTGTCAGAGGGCTGTTTCTGGGACGAAATTGTCAAAGTTTTGCCTAAAAAGGATAGGGCCTCGCTTGTGAGCTACTACTTTAATGTCTTTCTTCTGCGCCGCAGGGCAGACCAAAACAGGACTACCCCATATAACATCACCAGTGATGATGATGAATCAGACAATGAATCTGAGGATGTCAAGCCACCTGGTTCTATCTTTTGTTCCCCTAAGAAAACTCATCTAAAATCCAGGTAATACTTGGAAAGGGACTGAGCATTTGTATCTCTTTTCAGAACTGTAAATTGTTGGACGGCATTTCTTTTCCCCCCTTATCTTTGCTCTTATGCTGGTGTATTTTGGGTGATAGCAACTTCATCTTTGGAAGTTAAATTTTGTCGAGCGTATGTTTGATAGTTTCATATTTTGAGTGGTGGATATGTACATTTAGATACAAAGTTCAACTTTTTAGCCATGGGAAACTCTTCACCCTTTGAGATATACCTTCAAATTTTGTTCATATGGCCATGAATACAACCACCTACAGCTAGTATGCTTTGGTTTTCTTTCACTGGATTATTCAGGTGTCTGGGCATAGTTCTCTGAAACTTTTTGTATCTTTGGCCATGAGATTGAAAACAAAAGCTGTATAGCTTTGTCAGATCAAAGCTTGACATTTTCATGATTTTCTATTTCTTCTGTGTTGTCCTTTTTTTTTTTTTTTTACTTTTAGTGGTATTATTTGCTTTGGATTTTAGAAATTAGACATGCTTCTGATAATGAGCTTTAGATATTGAAAGGAGAACACACTTTTCCCCATTTCCATCTCAATTGTCTTGTGTAGCTCAAAGGTCTAGGAACGGACTGCTGGTGGTTTTTCTGAAGCGTCTTATAAAATTTATTTGAGCAAAGTGTGGATTCTGAGTTTATGAGAGTGAGATATCTGAGTTTATGAGTGTAAGATGTCTTAGTATAATGAATGTTCCCGGTGCACTAGGCTCGTGCGTTGCGCTGGGTTCTGGGAGGGGCCTATCGCGGCCTTATCCTACACTTTGTGTAAGACGTTGTTTCCGCGGCTCGAACCTGTGACCTCAAGATCACAAAGCATCAATCTTACTAGTTGCTCCAAGACCCGCCTTCGTAAGATGTCTAGTATATATGAAGTTTTATATTGTTAGATCTACATCTTTACGCTTTCCAAAACGTATGCGATGTTTAATATATGTAGTTTGATGTCATTATGTTAAAAAAAAAAGGAGAGAGGCTCCTGTTTGTGTTGCTCTTATCCTCTCATCTTTTTTTCTTCACCCCATGCGTCACCGCGCGACAAGTGGTAGCAGGGGTGGTGAGGCTGGATGAGTGATCCTCATCCAGCCTTACCACCTCCTGTTACCATTCATCCAGCTTCACCACCCCCTGCTACAACGTGTCGCGCGGTGACGCGTGAGGTGAGGGAAAAGGGGCAGATCCGCTCTTATCATGCTTCTACCAATTTGGATGGGGAGGCTATCTACTTGTGTAGTCTTAGCCGTTTGACATCATTTTATGCAATGTAAAGTGCAAAGCATGCCAGCAGATTTCAAGAGTTTTTTTTCCTTTAAAAAAGGTTGAACCCCAACCAGTAAAGTCCTTGCTACACTCAGTCCCAAAGGTAGTGTAGGTAGGTAAATCAGGTATCCAACGGTCTGCTAGCAGGAGCTTGATCATTTACACAACTGCATAAGGAGCTCCCGCACAGTAGTCTGCATAAGGTCCTTGCTACACTCAGTCCCAAAGGTAGTGTAGGTAGGTAAATCAGGTATCCAACGGTCTGCTAGCAGGAGCTTGATCATTTACACAGTAGTCTGCATAAGGAGCTCCCGCACAGTAGTCTGCATAAGGAGCTCCCGCACTGCAGGCAAGCCTACAGGCCAAGAACCTCCCACACTATGCACTTGCTGGGAAGGGGCTTTCTTGCCTTTGGCAAGAATTGAACCCCTGACCTCCCTTTCGAGAACCTCTGCCCGGAACCAGTAGGGCTATGTTCTGGGGACACCTTTTTTTATCGAACAACTACAAGGAAAAACGATCGTCTTCGTGAAAACTATCAAAAATTGACTTATAATATACCTGAGTAATATCTTATAGTAACAAATATAGGATCTAAGTTAAAATACAAAGCTACAACTTTTTTTTTTTTTACTTTCAGGTGTATACTTCTATAACATCTTAAGATATGTACCTCAGTAGAATGCAAAGTTTCACAAACTACAACTTTTGTTTTTCTACTTTTGGGATGTATACTTCATTTGAATAAACAATAGAAATTTAATCACGTACATATTAAATTAGAAGCTGATTCACTTTCAAGTAAATAAAAATATTTCATCTTATATTCCTCCATAATTTGCATTTAAGTATTTGAGCTATGTTGACTTACATACTAATTCAACCCGTTGCTATATACAGTGTCTTCACGGTGTATATATACCGTGTCACGGTGTGCCTCGCACCGTCAATGTTCAAACTCATGAGCTGAAATATCTCAATATATGCATACACTGTGAACATAGTGTGTATATCACCGTATGCCTAACTGCCTATGTAAGTACCACCGTATTACGATGTGTACATACCGGACGAGATCATAGGAGGCTATTTGTGAGGCCTTCAATCAGCTGCATCCACGTGTAGCAGCTGTATTTTTTAAATAAAAAAAGTTTTAGTAATTACCTTTTTTTAACACGTGGCGACTGAAGAGTGGGTGTCTCACAAATGACCTCAATTTCAACGTCCTCTGATCCCATCCGGTGTATATACACCATCAAAAAACTGCATATAAACATGCATGTAAGTATTATAGTGTATATGTGTTATAACCGGGTATAAAAAAAAAAAAAAAAGAAGAAACGTTTGAGATAATAACAAAATATTTAAAATTCCTAAGTTTTATCTTTTTCCTTAATCCTCACCCTTATCTCTCCCTCAAATCTCTCCCTCTGTCTTTTAATCCTCATTAACCCTAATCCCTCTCCCCTTTTATCTCATATTCGACAGCCTCCTCTCCCTCTCCCCATCAACAATTTCGGCCACAACAAGAAGAGAAAAGAAGGATCCTTGATCCAAGATTCAAGAGAAGGAGGATCAAGCGCTCTCAAAATCACCCCACCTTTCTATTATCAATTCTTGCTAGGAATCGAGGTAGGTGCATATTCATTATTTCCTCAAAACGGTATGAAGGCTTGCATAGGCAAAAAGGGTATTTTTATGAGATGTGGTTGTCGTCAGTTCTTGATTTTATTTGGATCATGTGCAACGTGTGTATTTTCCGTTATATGTTTCTTGATTCAACGTGATCTTGTTGTTGTATGGTTCGTTGTTACTTGGGGTTGTATGGTCTTGATGCGAGTATAGATATGTGGGATGGGGGAAAGGTTGTTTGGGATTGGATGGAAGGATTGCAGAAATTTCAGAATGAGAGTTCTGAAATTCGGGGACATCGATCGATCGACGTCCAGAGGCTGAGGGTTCGACGTGCCTCAGATGGACATCGATCGATCGACGTCCAGAGGGTGAGAGATCGATGTGCCTCAGATGGACATCGATCGATCGACGTCCAGAGGCTGAGGGTTCGATGTGCCTCAGAACCACGTCGATCGATCGACGTCCCATGGCTGAGGGTTCGACGTGCCTCAGAACCACGTCGAACGATCGACGTCAGAGGATGACGTCCAACTGTTCTTTTTCCTTTCTTTTGCATTCATGGCACGTGCATGTGCATGAGGTACCCATTGTCTGAGGGTGTGCGTGTTCGGAGGATACGTAGTGCCTATAGGGCGTGGGGGCCGTGATGATACACAGCGTCGGTCGGGCGTGGGTGTCATGTGATACGCAGCGTCTATAGGGCGTGGGTGTCGTACGGATACGCAGCGTCTATAGGGCGTGGGTGTCATGAGATACGCAGCGTCTATAGGGCGTGGGTGCCGTACGATACACAGCGTCTATAGGACGTGGGTGTCCAGAACGGCAAGTGGTGGCTAGAGACCATGACGCTGGAACTAGGTCCCGGGAGCATGCATTGCATATAGGCCTAGGAGCATATTGCCTGACATGTTTCTAGTTGCGCGTGACACGTTATGTGAGCATGCATCACGTACTTGCGCATGCATCTTGTGTGGAGTGTTTATTTCCGTATAAGCCGTGTCATGTAGTTTATGTTGAGTACGTGGGGTGTCTTACCTTCCGGTTGCATGCTATCTGTTCTATGTGGTTACGTGGAGATATCGTTTTGGGTATGTAAGTTTTGTATTGTTTTGAGAGGCACCTACTGGGTGATTACCATCACTCACACCTACTATTCCATATGTAGCCGATGCAGAGTATGATTACATCTATGTCGAAGATGGATCTGACGCCAGGGAGTGGGCTGAGTGACTCATAGAGAATGACGCAGCGAGGGTGGAGACGGAGTTCTGTGATGCTTTGGGGTGACACAGACATTTTATTCACATGCTTTATTTTGGAAACAGTTTCGTGTTCTTTAAGTTTAGACATTTGACCTTGATTTGTAAGGCCCGGTCAGCCTAGACTTTCCATCGTTATTTTCTTAAGTTATCTAATTTCGGAATTAGTATTTGACTTATCGTTTCCGCAAAAAGAAAAGGAAAGTTTTCTATGTCAGCACTGACGTGTAGCAGGTTGATGTGACGCCTAGTATTCTCCTGAGTGAGATACGGCGGGTGCACCGTTTCCGAGGGTGGAGCTCGGGAGCGGGGCGCTACAGGTGGTATCAGAGCCCAGGCTTCAGATACGCCTCGGGAACGTGATAGATTAGCTAATTACCCTAGGATAAGTGACGATCCGTTTTCAAATGATTTTCAAATTTGAATAAAACGAAGTAGACATAAGCTGTGACTGGGGTTTTGGTTGGTGAGTGCCGTTAGTATGTAGACAGGATAGGTTATCTTTTCCTTTGGCCTCCATTCCTGTACCTCTTTTACAATACTCTTAAGCCAATTTTGTCTAACGTGTTTTAAATTGTCCACAGACAATGCCTCCGCGACGTGAGCCATCAGGAAATAGTGGAAATGACGGAGACGAACGTCAGGGGCAAGGGGCGATCCCCCAAAACTTCGCGGATACATTGGCCAATCTGACGGCCTTAATAGCCCATCAGCAGGCGCAGATGGCGCAACAATATACTCAGATGACAGAGCAACAGGCACAGATTGCCCAAATACTTCAGCACACTCAGCAACAGCACCAACAACAACCGCCACCACCACCGCCCGCACCACAGCAGGGTTTGAGGTTCTATTACAGGGAGATGCAGAACTCCCGAATACCAATGTTCAGGGGTACCACTCGGCCTGAGGAAGCCGAGATTTGGCTTAAAAATGTAACTGAACAAATAAGACTGATACAAGTACCCGTGAATCTGAAAGTGGAGGTGACTACCCCGTTCTTGGAAGGGGAAGCTGAGAGGTGGTGGAACGGAGTGAAACGCAAATTGACTCCACCAGTGACTTGGGAGCAATTTGTTGAGGAGTATAAGAAGCACTATGTTCCGGGTAGTGCTATTCAGAGAAGGATGGTGGAGTTCCAGCTGTTGACCCAAGGGTCCATGACGGTGGATCAATACTCTGAGAAATTTCATGAACTGGGCCAATACATGTCATGCATCATGGACAACGAGGAGGCCAAGATGCTAAAGTTCCATACGGGGTTGAGTTTCCGCATCCAGCAGGCGATTGTTTGTGCAGAGACTACCACATTTGAGGGATTGCTGGAGGTATGTCGACGTGTCGAGAGAAATTTGGAAAGGGCAGCTGCACTAGAGAGACTAAAAAGGCCCCGTGAGGAGTTGCAGACGGGTAGATCAGGGAGATGGTTGAAAGTACCTCGCCGCCCACAGTCCGGGCAACCATTCCGGCCGGAACGACAGCAAAGTGCAGTGATTCAGACCCCGATGATTGAGGGTCCAGCACCGACTGATGCGCAACCAGTGAGGGCTGCGGCACCTATCCCACGGTGTACACTGTGCGGACGTTTCCATCCGGGACCATGTCGGAAGGATCAGAGAACGTGCTACAACTGCGGGAAGCAAGGACATATTGCTAAGGAATGCTCAACACCGGCTCAGGTAAACTCGCAGACACAGGCTCAGCAAGGAGGACGAGGCCGGACCAATGCCCGGGTACACGCGATGACGGATGCCGAAGTCGAGGAGTCGGGCGACGTGGTGACGGGTACATTTATTTAAGTACTTAATATCGTAGTTGGAGTACATTTTTATGTGTTGTTATGGTTATGTGCTAAAACCTGAATGTGGTAGGTGTGATTTTAATTAACAAAGTGCCAGCAAATGTTCTATTCGATAGCGGAGCGAGTCACTCGTTCATGGCAAAGAGATTTGCCAAGAATCTGGATATTCTTCCCGAATGGATTGAGACTCCATACCGTATACAAGCCGCGGGCGGCCAAGTACTCGTGTCTTATTACCGTTACCAGGAATGTGGATTGGAGATTAACGGTCTGCAGTTCTCTGTGACCTTGATATCGATTCAAATGTACGATTTCGACGTTATCTTAGGCATGGACTTCTTAACAAGGTATCATGCAAACATTGATTGCCGGCAACTGCAAGTCAGCATGAAGACACCAGAATCGGGGGAAACTATCTTTCAAGGGAACCCTAAATTAAAGAAGGTGCCCCAGAAGCTTTATTTGACTGCGGCTCAAGCCTTTCGAGCACTAAAGAAAGGAGGAGAAGGATTCTTGATTTACTCAATGGGTGCTGAACAAGAGATTCCGCAGATCGACCAAATCCCTGTGGTAAAGGAATTTACATATGTCTTTCCCGAGGAGTTACCAGGACTGCCACCAGAAAGAGAGGTAGAGTTCGAGATCAATCTCATACCCGGTGCAGAACCCATATCCAGGGCACCATACCGTATGGCTCCAGCAGAACTTAAGGAGTTGAAGGAGCAGTTGCAAGAACTGCTGGACCGTAAGTTTATCCGACCGAGTGTATCACCCTGGGGTGCTCCAGTCCTGTTCGTGAAGAAGAAGGATGGGAGCATGAGACTATGTATAGACTACCGGGAACTCAACAAGATCACCATCAAGAACAAGTATCCGTTACCTAGAATTGAGGATCTCTTTGATCAACTGCGGGTAATGATAAATTAAAATTATACTTGTACTTTTAATTATTCGATAACTTCACCTCTAACGAGATTTATTCCAGGGGGCTAGAGTATTTTCCAAGATCGACTTGCGATCCGGTTATCACCAGTTGAGGATCAAATCTGGGGATACAGCCAAGACCGTTTTTTGAACACGTTATGGTCATTACGAATTCCTGGTTATGCCTTTTGGATTAACCAACGCTCCAGCCGCCTTTATGGACTTAATGAACACAGTATTTCGGAAACAACTGGATAAGTATGTTGTAGTGTTCATTGACGATATTCTGATATACTCCCCCGACGAAGAGACTCACGCTGAACACTTGAGGAAGGCTTTAGAGACACTTCGGAGAAGCAAATTATATGCCAAGTTCAGCAAATGTGAGTTCTGGCTGAAGAGTGTAGCCTTTTTGGGTCATGTGGTTTCTGAAGAAGGAATTTCTGTAGATCCAAAGAAGGTAGAGGCGATCACTGAGTGGCCTCGACCCACTAATGTGACCGAGGTAAGAAGTTTTCTTGGACTGGCTGGATACTATAGGAAGTTTGTCGAGGGCTTCTCATCCATCGCCGTACCCCTAAGCCGATTGACACAAAAGAAGTCAAAGTTTGAATGGACCCCCGAGTGCGAGCAAAGCTTTGCTGAACTAAAACAGAGACTGACCACATCCCCTATTCTTGCTCAGCCCTCCGCTTCAGAAGGGTTTGTCATTTACAGTGACGCTTCTAAGAATGGGCTAGGTAATTGTGTATGATTTCAACTGATTTTGTATACAATTAAAGATGTGGTCTAACTTTTATATTTCAGGATGCGTGTTGATGCAAAACGACAAGGTCATTGCATATGCTTCACGACAGCTAAAGCCCTATGAACAGAACTATCCGACGCATGATCTGGAACTAGCCGCGGTGGTGTTCGCGCTGAAAATCTGGCGCCACTATCTATATGGAGTGAAGTGCGAGGTGTTCACTGATCATAAGAGTCTTAAGTATTTGTTTACGCAAAAGGAGCTGAACATGCGCCAAAGGAGATGGTTAGAGTTGCTGAAAGATTACGACTTGACCATCAGTTATCACCCAGGGAGGGCCAATCGAGTGGCTGATGCCCTAAGTAGGAAGTCGAGCCATGCACAGCAGGCTACTCTAGAAAAAGAGATGGCGGAATTTGATTTGGACCTAGTAGATTCTACTGCCGATATTCTGGCCACGCTAATTATCACTCCAACCTTGGTAGACCAAATTAAGGAAGCACAGAAGAACGATGCAACAATTAAGGAGACGCGAGAAAGAATGCTAACCAGCCAAGTGGATGGATTTCAAGTTCATGACGACGGCAGTATGTGGTACCAAGGAAGGTTGTGTGTACCGGATGTTGAGGACCTTAGGAGGGAGTTGTTGAAAGAAGCACATAATTCGAGACTGTCTATTCACCCTGGTGCTACGAAGATGTACAGTGATCTGAAGAGACACTATTGGTGGAATGGCATGAAAAGGCATATTGCCGAGTTTGTGGAAAGATGTCTTGTTTGCCAGCAAGTTAAAGCGGAACACCAAAGACCGGGTGGATTGATGCGACCTTTAGAGATACCTGAATGGAAGTGGGAGCATGTAACAATGGACTTTGTGGTGGGACTCCCGAAGACAAGAAATGGAAATGACGTGATATAGGTAATCGTGGATCGACTGACTAAGTCCGCTCACTTCTTGCCTATTCCCACCGGACTTACTATGGAGAGGCTGGTAGCCATGTACATTGATAACATTGTTTGCCTTCATGGAGTGCCAGTTAGCATAGTATCGGATCGTGACTCGAAGTTTACATCTCAGTTTTGGGCAGCGTGTCAGAAGAAGATGGGGACTGAGTTGGGACTGAGTACTGCTTTTCACCCTCAGACCGATGGTCAATCTGAAAGGACCATTCAGACTCTGGAGGATATGTTGAGGGCATGCGCATTGGATTTTAAAGGAAATTGGGACGGCATGCTCAAGTTGATAGAGTTCTCTTACAACAACAGCCATCACAGTGCCATAGGTATGGCACCATTTGAGGCCTTATACGGACGAAAGTGTAGGTCACCTGTGCATTGGGACGAAGTTGGTGAACGTAGGTTGACGGCTCCAGAAATAATCGAGCAAACTAAAGAACAGGTGAAACTAATTCGTGAACGTCTTAAGACAGCTCAAGATAGAAGCAAAAGTTGGGCCGACACGAGGAGACGACCTTTGAAATTCGAGGAGGGAGAAAAGGTTTATCTCAAAGTATCACCAATGAAGGGTGTGACACGGTTCGGAGTTAAAGGAAAATTAAAGCCGCGTTATATTGGACCATACGAAATACTCGAAAGGGTTGGAGATTTAGCATACAAGTTGGCACTACCTCCAATGTTGGCTCAAGTGCACAATGTGTTCCACGTCTCTCAGTTGAGAAAGTATGTACTTGACCCTAGTCACGTATTAGATGCTCAACCACTTAAGATTAGACCCGACGCATCATATGAAGAAGTTCCGATACGAATTCTGGATCGCAAGGACCAAGAGCTCAGAAGACGGATCATCCCCTACGTAAAGGTTCAGTGGAGCAACCATAGGGAGAATGAAGCAACGTGGGAGCTAGAAGAGCAAATGCGCGACCGCTACCCCTATCTCTTTGAGTAAGGTACGGCAAGTTTCGGGGACGAAACTTTTTGTAAGGGGGGTAGGATGTTATAACCGGGTATAAAAAAAAAGAAGAAACGTTTGAGATAATAACAAAATATTTAAAATTCCTAAGTTTTATCTTTTTCCTTAATCCTCACCCTTATCTCTCCCTCAAATCTCTCCCTCTCTCTTTTAATCCTCATTAACCCTAATCCCTCTCCCCTTTTATCTCATATTCGACAGCCTCCTCTCCCTCTCCCCATCAACAATTTCGGCCACAACAAGAAGAGAAAAGAAGGATCCTTGATCCAAGATTCAAGAGAAGGAGGATCAAGCGCTCTCAAAATCACCCCACCTTTCTATTATCAATTCTTGCTAGGAATCGAGGTAGGTGCATATTCATTATTTTCTCAAAACGGTATGAAGGCTTGCATAGGCAAAAAGGGTATTTTTATGAGATGTGGTTGTCGTCAGTTCTTGATTTTATTTGGATCATGTGCAACGTGTGTATTTTCCGTTATATGTTTCTTGATTCAACGTGATCTTGTTGTTGTATGGTTCGTTGTTACTTGGGGTTGTATGGTCTTGATGCGAGTATAGATATGTGGGATGGGGGAAAGGTTGTTTGGGATTGGATGGAAGGATTGCAGAAATTTCAGAATGAGAGTTCTGAAATTCGGGGACATCGATCGATCGACGTCCAGAGGCTGAGGGTTCGACGTGCCTCAGATGGACATCGATCGATCGACGTCCAGAGGGTGAGAGATCGATGTGCCTCAGATGGACATCGATCGATCGACGTCCAGAGGCTGAGGGTTCGATGTGCCTCAGAACCACGTCGATCGATCGACGTCCCATGGCTGAGGGTTCGACGTGCCTCAGAACCACGTCGAACGATCGACGTCAGAGGATGACATCCAACTGTTCTTTTTCCTTTCTTTTGCATTCATGGCACGTGCATGTGCATGAGGTACCCATTGTCTGAGGGTGTGCGTGTTCGGAGGATACGTAGTGCCTATAGGGCGTGGGGGCCGTGATGATACACAGCGTCGGTCGGGCGTGGGTGTCATGTGATACGCAGCGTCTATAGGGCGTGGGTGTCGTACGGATACGCAGCGTCTATAGGGCGTGGGTGTCATGAGATACGCAGCGTCTATAGGGCGTGGGTGCCGTACGATACACAGCGTCTATAGGACGTGGGTGTCCAGAACGGCAAGTGGTGGCTAGAGACCATGACGCTGGAACTAGGTCCCGGGAGCATGCATTGCATATAGACCTAGGAGCATATTGCCTGACATGTTTCTAGTTGCGCGTGACACGTTATGTGAGCATGCATCACGTACTTGCGCATGCATCTTGTGTGGAGTGTTTATTTCCGTATAAGCCGTGTCATGTAGTTTATGTTGAGTACGTGGGGTGTCTTACCTTCCGGTTGCATGCTATCTGTTCTATGTGGTTACGTGGAGATATCGTTTTGGGTATGTAAGTTTTGTATTGTTTTGAGAGGCACCTACTGGGTGATTACCATCACTCACACCTACTATTCCATATGTAGCCGAGGCAGAGTATGATTACATCTATGTCGAAGATGGATCTGACGCCAGGGAGTGGGCTGAGTGACTCATAGAGAATGACGCAGCGAGGGTGGAGACGGAGTTCTGTGATGCTTTGGGGTGACACAGACATTTTATTCACATGCTTTATTTTGGAAACAGTTTCGTGTTCTTTAAGTTTAGACATTTGACCTTGATTTGTAAGGCCCGGTCAGCCTAGACTTTCCATCGTTATTTTCTTAAGTTATCTAATTTCGGAATTAGTATTTGACTTATCGTTTCCGCAAAAAGAAAAGGAAAGTTTTCTATGTCAGCACTGACGTGTAGCAGGTTGATGTGACGCCTAGTATTCTCCTGAGTGAGATACGGCGGGTGCACCGTTTCCGAGGGTGGAGCTCGGGAGCGGGGCGCTACAATATGTCACCATGATACAGGGTATTTTATAGCGGAGCAAATACCGTGAACACAGTGCTTATACATCTTGAGTCTACAACAAACAATTTTATCTTCTCCGATGTTCAAGGAATTCTTGGAAAAAAAGAGTAAAATCTTGTTGCGCGTACCAAATTCGCGTAATTAGACGCAATTTATCATAATTTTTATGGGTAGGAAGAAAAATGATTTATAGGATTATACATCGTGATACATAACATATAAAATGTCTAACCTTATCATGCCTATAGATCACGGAACCAAAATTTTATGATTAAGAATCTAAGATTTGATATGCCGCCAACTTTTATCGTTCTGATGGACAGACATGATTCAAATGCATCATTTCGCCGATAGATAAGTCACGAGACGGCATGACAAATTATACAATGATTATGGATCAAATATAATGTTGAAACTTGTGAGGTGAGGTTCATATCCAATCAAAACCATGAGGCAATGGATGGTGATATCTCATCCTCATATAAGCAATGCATTTTTTTCAAATTAGCTAATGTGGGATTCTCAACACCCGCCCTCACGTGGCAACGTGGCTTGACATACACACGCGCCTTACAACCTGCCCTCAACCCGCCCTCAATCACAAACCACAAGCCAGACATGAACATCTGGACTTACATTAAGTGGCCAACCATGGGCCAGGCAAGGATTGAGGATTCTCAACACCCGCCCTCACGTGGCAACGTGGCTTGACATATACACGCGGCTTACAACCTGCCCTCAACCCGCCCTCAATCACAAACCACAAGCCAGATATGAACATCTGGACTTACATTAAGTGGCCAACCATGGGCCAGGCAAGGATTGAGGATTCTCAACACCCGCCCTCACGTGGCAACGTGGCTTGACATATACACGCGGCTTATAACCTGCCCTCAACCCGCCCTCAATCACAAATACATTATATGTATATATATACACGTTTACGGTTAGTTTAATAATGGAAACTACATACTTGTGTCTACTGCATTTATTCACTAACACAATAGCACATCAGATCTCTATTATGATGTCATTTATGTAAGTATATATAGAGGCATGGTCTCTTTGGGAGCAAACTCTCTATTTTTTGGGAAATAGGTATTGTTTGTCTGCCGTTCATCCTCTCCAGACCCTAACGATAGCTTTTACTGTCGTTAGAATATATTGGGTATGAATGATTGATTGATTGATAATGCTATCTTGTGTTCTAAGGAATGTCAACTAAGTAATTTCTTTAGCTCAAACTTTACCATACAAGATACTTTGATACAAATTTCTAGACAAAAAGGATTATTTCCCACGAAATTTGCTGTTAGGATTATAGGCGTCATTTGTGTTAATATGTAAGGAAAGTGTATATTCTAGCATAATTATAGAAACGTAATCATAGGGATTGTAATTATTCTGTAATTTTTTACTTACCATTTTGTATAGAAGAATAGGCCTATAAGAAAGGATGTAAGTAGGAGATCAAAAATAGTGAAAAATACAGATTTTTCTGCAATACTTCTATTGTTCCATCGTGTTTTTATCCTAAAATCAACATGGTATCAGAGCAGGCTTTGTCTCAAGCCTACTGTGATTTCTGAGAATTGTATTGGCTCAGAAATATTCTTCATCCTTGCCATACCTTACCCGATCAAGTGTTTCTGAGAAACTTGTTGGCTCAGAAACACTGTTCATCATTGCTTTCTTACTTCTGATCAAGTGTAACACTTGAATCAAATATTATCTGCTTGGTTCTGAGGCTCCTAAGGCTCAGAGTTTGTTGTTTCTCTTCACTGCCTACAATACCTATTCCCATCCTTGACTAAGATCAAGGCCGTCTGCCCAAAATCCGCATAACCTGCAAAACATCAGCCATGTCTCAAATTTCAGAAAAACCAGAAACCTCTGAAAATAAACAAGACTTCCCTGCAAGTTTCGATTTCTCTGAACAGTTTGCACGATTTTTGCAACAAAGCCTAAATATGCAGCAGCCAGCGGCCATATCCGCAAATTTGGTGCTAAAAGTAAAACTGAACAGCACCAATTACAATCTGTGGAGTAGACTTATGAAGATGGCCATTGGAGGGAGGGGGAGAAGCTCCCATATCATAGGGGTGCCTCCACCCCCTGCAACCACTGACCCAAAATATCAGATCTGGGAGCAAAGTGACCAGATGGTGTTCACCTGGTTAATAGATAATATAGATGACGCCTTGGTAAGCAATGTTTCGAAATATTCGACTGCAAAAGCTCTTTGGGACGGGTTGGCAGTCACATACGGGTCAGGGAGTGACCCCCCTACAGATTTTCAATCTCCACAAACAATGTTATACAATCAAACAAGGGGGCCGACAGTTAGAAGCTCTCTGGGACCAATTCCAGGGGCTGTGGATGAGTATCGACTCCATGGATCCCAACCCCATGGAGTCACCAAATGATATTGCCATATACACAAAAAAGGTGCAGGAGCAAAGGTTGTACTAACTGCTCCTGGCAGTGGACGAACGCTTTGCAGAAACGAATAGGGAAATTCTCAAGCAGGATCCAAAGCCCACTGTGGAAATTGACTATAACGAACTCAGAAGGTTTGAAGTGCAGAGTGGGGTGTTGGTTGGTGTCCCATCAGAACGAAGTTCATCATCTGGGACTGGGACTGAGATTGGACAGGGACTGGTGATGAAAACACCAGTAGAACAGACCAGACGGCGTGAGGGACAACCCCCTCGCTCAGGCAAGCCATCACGGAGAGGAGGAGAGGAGAAATCAAACCTGGAGTGCACCCATTGCAAGAAGAAAGGGCACACCCGTGAAAAATGCTTTAAAATCCATGGTTACCCAGAATGGTGGGCAGATTTCAAAGCAAAAGCTCAGGCGTCCGCTGCTCAGGCCACCATGGATGACGGAACTGGCAACAAGGACAACCCAGAACCTGCTAGAAGAGACGGAGAAGACACAGACGCAGCACACGCGATAGGCGGCCAGACAGGTAAAGGGTTAGGGCAGCCAGCCCCTAACCCTAATTTCCTTAAATATGAAAAGTCTTCTGATATTACTCCCCAACCCCTAGATAATCAATTTAATTCCAATAGTGCCTATGCATTTCTAAATTATGACAGTGTGATCCCTCAATTACTCTCTGCGCCAGAACAGTCCCTAAACTTTCAAGAAAATCCGTCCGCACCCCTCATAAATGCCAATTCCAACCAAGAGTCCTTACACTTTGAATCTAGACTAGATTTGGTCCCCAAGTCCAAGTTATCTCCAAAAGGCCACCCTAAATGTTATACTACGTCCAAATCCACCCAGTGGATTTTTGATTGTGGAGCCACAGACACCATGACTTACGATCCAAATGACCTAGTTATCCACACCTCACCTAACAAAACACATGTCGAAACCGCAAGCGGAGATTCTATACCAGTTGCAAGTGAAGGCACTATCACCATCACTCCACACATTACCCTAAAAAATTATCTTTATGTGCCGTCTTTATCCACAAAACTTTTATCAGTGAGTCATGTTACCAAAGAATTAGACTGTATTGTTATGTTGTATCCTAATTGCTGTTTTTTGCAGGACATTCATACGGGGGCGATCATTGGGCGTGGTACTGAACGCCATGGGCTCTATTTTGTTGATGCAGTGGTGCAACAGGGACAGTCCAATCTTGCCACCGGATCGGTTGAAAGACAAGTGTGGTTGTGGCATCGCCGGTTAGGGCATCCCTCATTTAGTTACTTAAAACGTTTATTTCCTACCTTGTTTACTTCCGAACAACTTGACCTTACTTGTGATACTTGTCTCCGGGCAAAACACACTCGGGCGTCGTATTTAGCTAATAATACTCGTGTTGATCACATGTTTACTTTGATCCATTCTGATGTCTGGGGACCATCCCCGTATAATACCCCACTTGGGTTTCATTATTACGTTATATTTGTTGACGATTTTTCACGAATGACCTGGTTGTATATTATGAAAAATAAATCTGAAGTCCATCAAAAATTCGTTCAGTTCTATAATATGATACTCACACAGTTCAAAACAAAAATCCAAATTCTTCGATCCGACAATGGGGGGAGTACATTGACACAACCTTAAGTCAGTTTCTCAAAGAAAAGGGTATCATTCACCAAACATCATGCCCTTATACTCCTGAGCAAAATGGGGTAGCTGAAAGAAAAAACCGTACTATCCTAGAGATGACACGAGCTATGATGTTAGATTCGCACGTCCCGATGAGTTTTTGGCCGGAGGCGGTATCTACTGCCACGTACCTTATAAATCGACTTCCTACTAAAATTCTTCAATATCAAACCCCTATTCAGACCCTAGCCACACAATACCCTATCCCATCCATATACACCCTGCCACCTAAGATATTTGGTTGCACAGTCTTTGTTCATACCCCTCAACATGAAAGAAATAAACTTGATCCTTGTTCCGATAAATGTATCTTTGTTGGGTACGCTGTTACCCAAAAGGGATACCGTTGCTACAACCCCCGAACTCATCGTATACATGTCACCATGAACTGTACCTTCCTTGAAACCGAATATTACTACATCACCCAATCTCGAGTTCAGGGGGAGAGTCATAGTAACAGTGACGGATCTCTCGATTGGTTGATACCACCACCCACCTGTACAACGACTGAACCAACAGGGCAAGTAGGTGGCGCCGACTTCACTGCAGCTCCCAACAAGGTACCTCTCATGGCGCCAGTTCAACCCAAGGGTTTGCCACCAGTGAATGAAGTGCCAAAGGTAACATTTCTGGATACAACTAATGAACTGTCTGTTTCTAGTGGTAATCATGATGACTCTGATATTATCAATTCTGTGCCTCATACCCCGAATGATAATTCCCATGCTGAACCTGTACCTGAGATCCCAAGTGATAATCACTCACCTGAGCATAGTTCAGAAATGCATATGCCTATTGTGTCCACTAATGTTTTTGGTGAGCAGCAACAGGTACAGGTACGAACTTTACCTCCAAGGGCGAAACGAGGAGTGCCACCCAAACGGTACTCTCCAGAAAGAATTTCAAGAATGGTTCAGTACCCAGTAAATATGCCTATGGGTGGAGTATCAGATATTGCTAAGGGCTTCTTTGTGACGCTGTGTTCTGAAAATATTCCACGAACAGTTGAAGAGGCTCAAGCACATCCAATGTGGAAGGAGGCTATGCTAACTGAAATGAAGGCACTTGAAAAAAATAAGACTTGGGAAAAGTGCTCCATTCCTCATGGAAAAAGGTCAGTTGGGTGTCGCTGGGTATTTACTATCAAATACTGATCATAGTTCATAAATGCATATGCCTATTGTGTCCACTAATGTTTTTGGTGAGCAGCAACAGGTACATGTACGAACTTTACCTCCAAGGGCGAAACGAGGAGTGCCACCCAAACGGTACTCTCCAGAAAGAATTTCAAGAACGGTTCAGTACCCAGTAAATATGCCTATGGGTGGAGTATCAGATATTGCTAAGGGCTTGAGGTTTTGAGATCGAAGAAGGGTATCTATATATCACAGAGAAAGTATATTCTGGATCTTCTTACTGAGGTTGGGATGCTCGACTGCAAGCCAGCTAACACACCGATGACAGTAAACCTCAAGCTACAGAATGTTGATGGAGCAGCTCCTGCAGATAAAGGACGGTATCAGCGACTGGTTGGAAAGTTGATTTACTTATCTCACACACGGCCCGATATTGCGTTCTCAGTGGGTTTGGTAAGTCAGTTCATGCATAGTCCTCAGGAACATCATATGGATGCAGTGATACGTATCATACAGTATTTAAAGCACACACCAGGGAGAGGGATTTTGTTCAAGAATAATGGACACTTAGACATTCAAGCGTATACAGATGCTGATTGGGCAGGAAACATAGTAGATCGAAAGTCCACGTCTGGGTATTTCGTGCTAGTTGGAGGAAATCTGGTAACATGGAGAAGCAAGAAGCAAAAGGTAGTTGCTCTATCTAGTGCAGAAGCGGAGTTCCGTGGGATAGTAAAAGGAATAACGGAAATACTGTGGATCCAGAAGCTATTTAGTGATATTGGCCTACAAGTTAATCTACCTATGCCGTTGTATTGCGACAATAAGGCGTCTATTAGCATATCTGAGAATCCGGTGCAACACGATCGCACCAAACATGTGGAGATTGATCGTCACTTTATCAAGGAAAAGCTAGAAGGGGGAATCATTGATCTACCGTTTGTTCAGTCTAAAGATCAGCTGGCCGATGTGTTGACAAAGGCGATCAATGGAAGGCCGTTTGAGGATATATTGTGCAAGTTGAATGTCGTGGATCCCACAATTCAACTTGAGGGGGAGTGTTAGGATTATAGGCGTAATTTGTGTTAATATGTAAGGAAAGTGTATATTCTAGCATAATTATAGAAACGTAATCATAGGGATTGTAATTATTCTGTAATTATTTACTTACCATTTTGTATAGAAGAATAGGCCTATAAGAAAGGATGTAAGTAAGGAGATCAAAAATAGTGAAAAATACAGATTTTTCTGCAATACTTCTCTTGTTCCATCGTGTTTTAATCCTAAAATCAACAATTGCTGCTCTATTGTGTTCTTTGGATAGAGGAGGAGGAGGGGGGGGGGAGTCGAGCTAATTCCAAAATAATGGTTACTGAATAATATCGATAAACTGAAAGCTTATCAATTATACCCGCCAATTTTACCTTATTTGTTTAGAATATTGTCCCACATCGGACAATTTAAGATAAAATACACAGGTTATATAGATAAAATACACAGGTTATATGGGGATGAGGTATCATCACCCATTACCTTAAGGTTTTAAGTGGATGTAAGCTTCACCTCATATAACCCTAAGTTTACATGGTACCAGAGTCAGTTTTAAAAAAATATAGACTCACACTTACTCATGATTAGCCATTTATTGTCTTCCCTCACTGAAGTCCATATGTTTATGTCTGTTTTGTGGTTTGTGATTGAGGGCGGATTCTGGTTTGTGATTAAGGGCGGGTTCTGGTTTGTGATTAAGGCGGGTTTTAAGACGCATGTGTATGTCAAGCCACGTTGCTAATGGCTTATGGTTTGTGATTGAGGTCTATATGTTTATGTCTGTCTTGTGGTTTGTGATTGAGGACGGGTTCTAAGACGCATGTGTATGTCAAGCCACGTTGCCACTAACTTATGGTTTGTGATTGAGGGCGGGGCGGGTTCTAAGACGCATGTGTTTGTCAAGCCACGTTGCCACTCGAGAGCGGGTGTTGAGAATATTGTCCCATATCAGACAATTTGAGATAAAATACATGGGTTATATAAGGAGAATATTGTCCCATATCAGACAATTTGAGATAAAATACATGGGTTATATGATGATAAGTTACCACTGTTTTGGGTGGATATAGATCTTACCTCATACGCCTCACCTTATATAAAGTCAAGTTTACATTATTAGTAAAGACGTACATATTATTTGTGGCAAAAGCCAAAAAGAGAAACAACGATAACGACTTGATGAAATGTCCACATCTATTCTCTTGTGCAATGGTAAACTGTTTGAAATATAATTACTCTTTCTTTTCTAATATTTCATAAGGCAATCTATTATCTGGATTCCCGCATCCCCAACATGTTTGATAGATGATGCCATGATGGTTGCATTATCTCGTTATTGTTTCTAAATTTTTTTTTTTTTGACTGATTTGTAAAGAAGAATGAAGTAATTTTGATTAATCCGGGCGCAGAAAAGTCAATAATTTGTAAGTTATCATGTTTGGATTTAATGTTATACACTATGAAGGAGCTGATTTCTATTAAACTTGGATGAAAACTATCTGAGTTTGGCTAGTATATCATGTTTACATCAATTAATTTTAAACGATATTTTTTTAGGATACTTAAACTCCTTATACAACTCTTTGCAATGTTTCAATGATATTGAATCTAAGTCGACAGTCGTAAAGTGCGTGTTTGAGTCTTGCCGTTAACTCATTATATCTGAACGAGTTTGAGTTCAGACACCTTATAGATATTAAGTCTTAGGCTCATTACCTATAAAACTGTTGAGTGACTAATTTACCTTCTCTATAAAGCTTTTTAGAGTGAATAAGAGCTATCGGAATCTGACTTTTGCATCTTAGAAAACGGTGTATGCAAAATAGTTAAGTATATGATGTAAACACAACTGATTATGTGATCTTATCTTAAAAATGGTTTGACTTTTACCTATACGTCTGGTATAAAACATGGTGGATCAGATAAAATTACCGGATATTTATTGCCGGAAGAAATTGTCAAGAACAATATAAACTCGTGACAGAACTCTTTCGACAAGTAGTATTTTAAAGACTAACAAAAAAAAAATGTTAATCTTTTACGTATAACTTGCTAACTTCTGCCAATGCCGTATCATCCCCATGGAGTTTTGATGACATTTGGGCAATGAGGAGACCTTTACGTCTCAATCTTTTGTTATGGCAATTATGCCAAAGTGGCCTCCCTATGGCTTCCCTCCTCCATCAGCGCCATGTTGCTCCGGACGCGCATTGTGCTGTTTGCGGATACAATAATGATACCAACCTCCATGCGGTTCGTGTCTGTCAATGGGCACGAAGGATGTGGTTGATGCTGCTACGCCGCGATGCTATTCCAACTTTCCTCCAATCGGTTGCTCCTGCCGAATGGGTACAAAGAAATTTGAACAACTCCTGGCAGCAAGCTTCTACTATACTTGAGTGGAGATATACCTTTCGTGAAGGCATATCAACCCTTTGGTACTGGCGTAATCAATTCATACATGGGAACATCTACCATCCTCGACATACCTGTGAAAGGAAGTATTGAGTCGTGTGAAGTTTCAAGATGTTGCATATAGATGTACTTTCGATGTTAGAAGTATTGATAGTTCTTGAGTAGATTCTGGTTGGCCATGTAAATACTGTATTATTACAGTTTGATAATTGATTAATGAAATATCCTCTTTTCGGCGAGTTTGCCGAAGAAAGTTCAGAGTGAGGTGACGTATACATGTTGATTGCCACTTTCTAAACTGGCGTGGAGAGGCATCAGACGTATTAGGCGGCAGTCGTTATTTTTAAAAGACAAAAACACTAATTGTCAAAAACATCTCTCTTAATGTTTATGAGATTCGTCGATAACCTCATAGTTTGTAGGAGACATCTTATGTGAATCATTGCGTAAGTCTTCATCTAACTTAGGAAGCCGATAGGCTTCTGATTTGCATCATCCGCAATGCTCCTAGAGACTGAGCCAGTGGAGCCATCAGGACCATAAAATGTCTTTTTGCTCCAAAATTCATCGATAACCTCCTAATGTTTATTTTTTACTTCTAAAACCTCTTTTTATATGGATTAATGCAACAAGTTATCGGTCTTAAAAGGCTCCTTTTATATGGATAAATGCAACAAGTTATTGGTTGTAAAACCTCTTTTTATATGGATTAATGCAACAAGTTATCGTTCATAAAACCATCTTCTACATAGACTAACTAATGTAACAAGTTATCGGCATTTAAACCTACATAACGAAGGGGTTATTAATGAATTTAAAAAACATTAAGGGACTTTTCGGGAATTCACCCGAAGACTAAATAACCTCCAAAGAGCCTTTTCATGGGTGGGTCAATGGGCACTTTGGAAATTCAAAGACTATATCCCAATTTTACTCTATTTTCCCCGTTCTTTTTTTTTTTTTGAATCACATAAGAGGGAGAATTTCTCCATTTATTGGCATGGTTCAATGATTGAATCGAAGACAACTATCTTAGGGTCTCAAAATCCTTATCAATTACCTTAAAATCTTTAACTTTAGCCGTTACCAAAGACGTATCTTCAACCTCGACCCACTTTTAAGATATGAAATAAGATAATTGCAAACGTCTCCTACATTTTTATGCAATGGCCCTCAGAGTTATGATTTATTAAGTTTTTGTATATTATGTTTTATTTATCAATTTTTTTCTTTAAAAAATATTGATAAAGATTCAAAAACTTCAAAGTCAATAATGAGCTTTAACACGGAAAGCCTAAAAAATGTGACCTCCTCTTTTAAGCATTGAATTGCACCAGCTGGTTACATCTGTATGATATTAATGTAATATAGTTTTGATCAATCAAATATGTCACCATCACACATCCATTCACAAGAGTAACATATTTTTTTTGTCCTGCATTTGTGTTATCTAACAATATTGTTCGGGTGTTCTACAAAAGTTTAAAGTTATTTTTTTCACTGTTTAAGAAACATTATTTAAGGTCACGTGAATTTGATTCTAAATGACGTGATAACTATTCAAAAAAAAAAACAGTGTGTTAAAATACATTAGTAATTCGATTTTAAATATTCGTTTTTAAACAATATATTTGACCACATGTAACAACATTTTTCGGCTGAAAGATGCATGTGTTATTCTTAAGATATGTGTGTCATTTTGATCTTTAGTAAATTTTGCAACTAAAGTGTGAAAATATACAAATTACGCAATTCAAGAGTAATTAGTGAATAATTGATTCAATAAACTAATTTTCCAGCTTAATTTGTCTTAATGTTTTTAAACATAAGGAGGTGATGCCTCTCCTACCCATAGAAGTCCATTCCAAAACTTGTAAACCGCTCTTATTCAGATCAGTAAAATGATTTTACCTAGCTTCACGGAAATCATCATCTGAACCCAGTATATCCCAACGACAGTAAAAACTATCGTTAAAGTCTAAGAAAGGAAAGTGGTAGACAGACAATACTTAGCTTCACGGAAATATAAAGCTTAAAATACGTACTGATTTGGCACTGATAAATAACATGAAGGTGTCGATCAAATCGACAATGATTGATCTAGTGTTTGGTTTTGATAGTCTTGAGCTTTTTTTCCTTTTCCTAATTTGATAAATATATTCAGAGGAAGAGATAATAGTAGTATTTCACAACTATATTCAATGAAACTTAGGGGGTTAACCAACTGAACCAAATTGAATCCTAGGTTTTCGAATTCGAATTTGTTTAGTTAAACGAACTATTCGGCTCGGTTTGTTTAGCTAAACGAATTTTAAAATTGGTTTGAGTTTGGATCGATAATCTTATAACTGTTTAAACGAGTCAAACAGTTCGTAAATAGTTCGCTTGTTTAACTAAACGAACCCGAATACCTATTTGAATTTGGCTCGTTAACAAATAAATACTGAACGAATATGAACCGAACACGAACCTAACACGAACCGTTCGCGAACTATTCGGTTGGTTCAATAGCCCTAATGAAACTATATAAAACACAAAATCGTTGGAGTTTGACTGAGTCTAGTAGTTGTTATTTGTTCCTAGAAGTTAGGGAGTCTGTTTTCTGGTTAAATAAAGTCCTAGTTATTGGGTAGAACGTGTGAGTAGAGTAGTTAGTGGAGTCCTACTTTCTTGGTTTTCAGTTATGTAGATGGCTATTTAAAGCCTTTGATTATGACAATAAAGAGTGCAAGTTTGCAGAATTCCTTTGTAGTATTTACTGTTCAAACAAATTGGTATCAGAACCATTGGTTAAAAATGAGTGAAGAAAAACTCTCTGCGAAGATTCCTCATTTTGATGGTCAACACTACGATCACTGGAGCGAATTAATAGAAAACTTGCTTAAAGCTAAAGGTTTATGGAGCTTAGTCGAAGAAGGCGTGAAAGAAGCTTCACCAGGAACAGTCTTGACAACTGCACAGCAAGAGCAGCTGGATAATAGCAGACTACAAGATCACAAAGTGAAACACTATCTCTTCAAAGCTATTGATCGAGTAGTTTTTGAACAAATTTTGGACAGGAAGACATCCAAAATTATTTGGGAATCACTGAAGAGTAAATTTGGAGGAAATGATCGTGTGAAAAAGTCGCTGCTGAATGCCTTAAGAAGAGACTTTGAGGCATTAGAAATGAAGGAAGAAGAAACAGTTACGGAATATTTTGCAAGGGTCATGGTTGTTGCAAACAAGATGAGAAGTAATGGAGAAGAAATGCCCGACACTAAGGTAGTTCAGAAAATTCTCCAAACTTTGACTGAGAAATTCACCTATGTAGTGGTTTCAATTGAAGAATCTAAAGATGTGGAAACTCTCTCAGTTGATGAATTGCAAAGTTCACTTGTAATTCATGAACAGAAGTTTAAACGAATAACTAGCTATGACGGTGATCAAGTTTTGAAGGTGGAACAGCAAAGCGGAAGTAGAGGACGAGTAAGAGGAAACTATTCAAGAGGAAGGGGCGTGGGCGTGGACGACAGATCAACAAGGCAACAGTAGAATGCTTTAAGTGTCATAAAATAGGGCATTTCCAATATGAGTGCCCCACCTGGAACAAGGAGGCTAATTGTATTGAAGAAGAAGAGCTATTGATGATGGCCTATGCTGAAAAGCATGAAGTAAAAAAAGGAAAGACGCTTGGTTCATCGACTCAGGATGTTCAAATCATATGTGTGGAAACAAAGGTATGTTTCTTGAGCTAACAACAGAACATACTCATTCTGTGAAATGGGGTAACAATACTAGGATGACAATGGCAGGAAAAGGGAGTGTAAAATTAGCATTCAATGGAACAAATTTTGTTATTAGGGATGTCTATTATGTACCTGATCTTAGGAACAATCTGTTGAGTGCGGGACAACTCCAGGAGAAAGGTTTGGAAATTCTCTTCAAGCAAGGGACCTGTAGTCTATAGCATCCAGTTAAGGGCCTAGTAGCTCAAGCAAAGATGAGTGCTAATCGAATGTTTGTGCTATTCAATGAGAAAGTTGTTACCACAGAGCCTACATCGGAAGAATGCTTACTCACTGAATCTTTGGATCCTTTATTTATTTGGCATCAACTGTTTGGACATCTAAGCTACAAAGGTTTGGAGCTCTTAAACTCAAAGAACATGGTCAATGGACTTCCAAAACTAAAAGTATCCAAGACAGTATGCTCAGACTGTCTGGTTAGCAAACAGATTCGCAACGTGATTCCCAGGAAAAGCAAATGGAGAGCCAGCCAAATATTGGAACTAGTACATGCTGATATCTGTGGTCCCATTAATCCCACGTCTAATAGTGGAAAAAGGTACGCACTATGTTTTATAGATGACTTTAGTCGCAGAGCATGGGTATATTTGTTGGGTGCAAAGTCAGAAGCATTAGAATATTTCAAACATTACAATAAACAGGTAGAAAAGAAATCAGTGGAGGTCATCAAATGCTTAAGAACAGACAGAGGAGGGGAATTTACCTTAGAAGATTTCAAACATTTCTGTGAAGAAGAATGTATTAAAAGACAACTCACCACTGCATATACACCCGTCAGAATGGGGTGGCAGAGAGGAAAAATAGAACCATATTGAATATGGTGAGGAGTATGCTGGCAGGCAAAAGGATGCCCAAGACTTTTTGGACTGAGGCTGTAAAATGGACATGCTATTTGCTAAATAGATGCCCTACAGTTGCAGTTAAAGATGTTACACCTCAAGAGGCTTGGAGTGGAGTAAAGCCTTCGGTTGGTCATTTGCGAGTGTGGGGTTGTGTGGCACACGTTCATATCCCAGAAGCAAAACGGAGCAAATTGGATGATAAAAGTTACCCTTGCATTTTCTTAGGAGTCAGTGAAGAATCAAAAGGGTACAGGTTGTTTGATCCAACAACTAAGAGAATTGTAGTAAGTAAAGATGTAATATTTGAAGAAGAAAAGTGTAATTGAGAACAACATTATCAACAACAGATTGCGGCGGATTTAGTTTAGGAAGAAGATGATCTCCATAAAGAAGAAAATCAGGAAGAAGATTTAGGTGAAGGGAACAACAGTGAAGAGTCCAGTGATGATCAAACTTTTGAAGCAGACAACAGGGGTACTGACCAAGAAGCCACCACAAGAAGAGAAAGAAGACAACCACTATGGATGGAAGAATATGTCACTGGTGAAGGATTGAGTGACAGTGAAGAAGGTGTGTACATGATGGAAGATGAAGATCCAGTTGTTTTTGAAGATGCAGTGAAAGAAAAGAGATGGAAAGAAGCTATGGACAATGAGATAAAATCCATTGAAAAAAACAATACATGGAAGCTGATGGATCTGCCTACTGGAGCAAATGCTATAGGTGTTAAATGGATTTTCAAGACTAAGTTAAATGAAAATGGTGAAGTAGATAAATATAAAGCGCGACTTGTGGCTAAGAGATATTCACAGAAGCAAGGAATCGACTTTACTGAAGTGTTTGCTCCTGTTGCACGCATGGATGCAGTAAGAATGATCGTGGCAATTGCAGCACAAAAGGGTTGGAACATTTTTCAGCAAGATGTCAAATCCGCATTTCTCCATGGAGAACTTAGTGAAGACGTGTATGTTGAGCAGCCCAAAGGATACATGATAAAGGGAAATGAGCACAAGGTATATAAGTTAAACAAAGCTCTTTACGGATTGAAGCAGGCGCCTAGAGCGTGGTTCAGTCGAATTGAATCACATTCATCAAGGAAGGCTTTAGCAAGTGTCCAAATGAGCAAACATTGTTCACCGAAAGAAATAAGGAAGGTAAACTATTAATTGTCAGTATATATGTTGATGACTTGATCTACACAGGTGAAGATGAATTCATGGTGAAAGATTTTAAAAATACTATGATGAAGGCATTCGATATGACTGATTTGGGAAAAATGAGATTTTTCCTTGGGATTGAAGTGTTGCAAAAATCTGAAGGAATCTTCATTTGCCAAAAGAGATACACTGAGGAAGTGCTAAAACGATTCGGGATGGCTGAAAGTAAAGCTGTAGGAACACCAATTGTTCCAAGATTCAAGATCAGTAAAGATAACGACGAGACCGCAGTAGATGAAACTTATTTCAAACAGATTGTTGGTAGCTTAATGTATCTTACAGCAACACGTCCGGATATCATGTTTAGTGTAAGTCTAATCAGCAGGTATATGTCACAACCTACTGATCAGCACTTACAAGCTGCCAAGCGAATTCTACGCTACTTGAAAGGAACTACAACCTACGGGATTTTCTACAAGAAGGGAGGGCAAATGAAGTTGTTGGGTTTTACGGATTCTGATTATGCAGGGGATGAAAAGGATTCCAAAAGTACATCAAGCTATGTGTTTCTATTAAGTTCAGGTGTTGTTTCATGGATGTCAAAGAAACAACCGATCGTCACACTCTCATCTACAGAGGCAGAATTTGTAGCTGCTGCCGCATGTTTATGCCAAGCTTTGTGGATTAAAAGGGTGTTGAAAAACCTTAATCATGTTGAGAAATGAGCCATAACGATAATGTGTGATAACACTTCGACAATCAAGCTTTCAAAGAATCCAGTAATGCATGGAAGAAGCAAGCATATTAGAGTATGCTTCCATTTTTTAAGAGATCTTGTGAATGATGGCAAAATTGAATTAGTTTATTGTGGTACTCAAGAACAAGTTGCTGACATAATGACCAAAGCATTGAAGTTAGAAGACTTTCAAAAGTTCAGAGAGAAGCTTGGAGTATGCGAAGTAAACTGACATATTCATTTGTCAGTTTAAGAGAGGGATTGTTGGAGTTTGACTGAGTCTAGTAGTTGTTATTTGTTCCTAGAAGTTAGGGAGTCTGTTTTCTGGTTAAATAAAGTCCTAGTTATTGGGTAGAACGTGTGAGTAGAGTAGTTAGTGGAGTCCTACTTTCTTGGTTTTCAGTTATGTAGATGGCTATTTAAAGCCTTTGATTATGACAATAAAAAGTGCAAGTTTGCAGAATTCCTTTGTAGTATTTACTGTTCAAACAAATTGGTATCAGAGCCATTGGTTAAAAATGAGTGAAGAAAAACTCTCTGCGAAGATTCCTCATTTTGATGGTCAACACTACGATCACTGGAGCGAATTAATAGAAAACTTGCTTAAAGCTAAAGGTTTATGGAGCTTAGTCGAAGAAGGCGTGAAAGAAGCTTCACGAGGAACAGTCTTGACAACTGCACAGCAAGAGCAGCTGGATAATAGCAGACTACAAGATCACAAGGTGAAACACTATCTCTTCAGAGCTATTGATCGAGTAGTTTTTGAACAAATTTTGGACAGGAAGACATCCAAAATTATTTGGGAATCACTGAAGAGTAAATTTGGAGGAAATGATCGTGTGAAAAAGTCGCTGCTGAATGCCTTAAGAAGAGACTTTGAGGCATTAGAAATGAAGGAAGAAGAAACAGTTACGGAATATTTTGCAAGGGTCATGGCTGTTGCAAACAAGATGAGAAGTAATGGAGAAGAAATGCCCGACACTAAGGTAGTTCAGAAAATTCTCCGAACTTTGACTGAGAAATTCACCTATGTAGTGGTTTCAATTGAAGAATCTAAAGATGTGGAAACTCTCTCAGTTGATGAATTGCAAAGTTCACTTGTAATTTATGAACAGAAGTTTAAACGAATAACTAGCTATGACGGTGATCAAGTTTTGAAGGTGGAACAGCAAAGCGGAAGTAGAGGACGAGTAAGAGGATCCTATTCAAGAGGAAGGGGCGTGGACGTGGACGACAGATCAGCAAGGCAACAGTAGAATGCTTTAAGTGTCGTAAAATAGGGCATTTACAATATGAGTGCCCCACCTGGAACAAGGAAGCTAATTGTATTGAAGAAGAAGAGCTATTGTTGATGGCCTATGCTGAAAAGCATGAAGTAAAAAAGGAAAGACGCTTGGTTCATCGACTCAGGATGTTCAAATCATATGTGTGGAAACAAAGGTATGTTCAGAAGCTATCTCAAACACAAGAGAAAGGAGATGACATTGGAAGATCTGATTATTCGACTCCGCATTGAGGAGGACAATCGTAGATCTGAAAGAACGCCACAATCTAGCTCTGGTCAGGCTAAGGCCCATGTTGCGGAGGACAAGAAAAAGAAAGGCCAACTCGGGGTGAACAAGAAAGGCAAACAGATCGCCAAGAAGTTCACCGGGAAATGCTACAACTATGGCATTCAGGGGCATGTCCGCAATGAATGCAGAAAGCCCAAGAAGAAGCAGTCCAAGGCAAAGGCCAACACAGTTGATGCATTGGATGATCTGAATCTCTGTGCAGTGGTCTCAGAGTGCAATGCTGTGGGGAACATACGCGAGTGGTGGCTTGATACTGGCGCCACTAGACATGTTTGCTCCAGGAGAGAGATGTTCACGGAGTACCAGCCCGGGAACAATGAACAAATTTACATGGGAAACTCGGCCTCCTCGAAGATCGATGGCGAGGGCAATGTTGTTCTGAAGCTCACATCAGGGAATCATCTAACTCTGCAGAATGTGCTACACGTCCCTAACATTCGGAAGAATTTAGTATCCGGATCTCTTCTAGTCATGCATGGTTTTAGACTAGTGTTAGAGTCCAATAAAGTTATTCTTTCGAAAAATGGCATGTATTTGGGGAAGGGGTACTTGTCGAATAGAATGTTTAAATTGAATGTCATCACTATTGTACCAAAAGAGATTTGCCCGCAGAGGCTAATAAAATTGCTTCCTCTTCTGCTTACATGCTTGAGTCTTCTTGTTTATGGCATTTTCGTTTGGGACATGTTAATTACAAGTCAATACAGTGAATGAGTAATCTTGACTTATTGTCCAAACTGGACTTTAGTAATAAAAGAAAATGTAAAATATGTGTTGAAGCGAAGATGGCAAAGGCGTCATTTCCTTCAATAGAAAGGAACACTGAACTTTTGGATTTAATTCATACCGACGTGTGTGATTTAAAATTTGTGCAAACGAGAGGTGGTAAAAAGTATTTTGTAACTTTTATCGACGATTGCACACGATACTGTTATGTATACTTGCTAAGTAGCAAAGACGAGGCCCTTGATGCTTTCAAGGATTATAAAAATGAAGTTGAAAATCAACTTAGCAAACGAATTAAAGCAATTCGTAGTGATAGAGGTGGCGAATATGATACACCATTTAATAAATTCTATTCAGAACATGGCATTATTCATCAAACGACTGCACCATATTCACCTCAATCGAATGGTATTGCTGAACGCAAAAACCGTACTCTAAAAGAGATGATGAATGCTATGTTGATAAGTTCGGGTTTACCTCAGAACTTGTGGGGGGAAGCGATTCTCTCAGCCAACGTCATTTTAAATAGAATTCCATCTAAAAAGATAGATGTAACCCCATTCGAGCTTTGGAAAGGCCATAAGCCTAGCTACAAATACTTAAAAGTGTGGGGGTGTTTGGCGAAGGTTGTTGTACCTAAACCAAGAAAGGTGAAAATTGGGCCTAAAACAATTGATTGCATATTCATCGGTTATGCAACTAACAGTAGTGCATATCGGTTCTTGGTGCACAAGTCGGATATTCCAGACATACATGAAAATGTTGTCATGGAGTCAAGGAATACAGTGTTCTTTGAAGATGTCTTTCCGAGGAAAGACGAAATTCAAGAAGAAACAAGATTTGGTAAGCGATTGCGTGAGGCGACTCCTCAAGGAGATGAGGAGCTTCGTCAAAGCAAGCGTGCCAGAATGCCAACTTCGTTTGGACCGGATTTTCTAACCTATATGGTAGAAAATGAGCCGAGGAACTTTTCTGAGGCTATGTCAACTCCAGAAGCTCCATTCTGGAAAGAGGCAGTTGACAGTAAGATAGACTCAATTCTTCAAAATCACACTTAGGAGTTGGTTGACCTTCCACCTGGAAGTAAACCACTTGGTTGCAAGTGGGTTTTCAAGAAGAAACTGAAAGAGGATGGGTCTATTGAAAAGTATAAAGCCAGGTTGGTAGCTAAAGGCTATCGACAGAAGGAAGGCTTTGACTTTTTTGACACCTACTCACCAGTGACTAGGATCACTTCTATAAGGGTGCTAGTTGCAATTGCTGCAGTCTATAACTTGGAAATCCATCAGATGGATGTGAAGACTGCTTTTCTAAATGGTAAGTTGGATGAAGAAATCTATATGGAACAACCACCGAAGGGTTTGTGGTTCCAGGACAAGAGTCTAAAGTTTGTAGACTCGTTAAATCCTTGTATGGACTTAAGCAAGCGCCTAAACAGTGGGACTTGAAGTTTGATCAAGCTATGTTAGCTAATGATTTCAAGATCAACGAGTGTGACAAGTGTGTCTACATTAAGAGCACACAGAATTCATATGTGATAGTGTGTCTATATGTAGATAACATGCTAATCATGGGGAGTACTCGGGACATAATCTTAAACACAAAGAGATGTTGACGAGAAACTTCGATATGAAGGATACGAGAGTTGCCAATGTTGTTTTAGGAATTAAGATTTCTAGGGTGACTGAGGGACTCATACTGTCACAAACTCACTATATTAAATCTGTTCTGAAACGGTTCAATATGGTTGATGTGAAACCGGTAAAGATCCCGCTCGACTTAAGTGTGCACTTAAGGAAAAATCGAGGCAAACCTGTACCTCAGTTGAAATACTCTCAGGTAATCGGGAGTCTGATGTACATAACGAATTGTACAAGACCAGACTTAGCTTGTTCAGTAAACAAGTTGAGCAGGTTTACCAGTAATCCAAGTGATGATCATTGGAAAGCTCTTAACAGAGTGATGAGGTATCTGAAATACACAATGAATCTTGGATTACATTACACGAGATATCCAGCAGTATTAGAAGGATATTGCGATGCAAATTGGATATCAGACAGTAAGGACTCGAAGTCCACCAGTGGATACTTGTTCACGGTTGGTGGTGCTGCTGTGTCGTGGAAATCCACGAATCAAACCTGCATAGCTCGATCCACTATGGAAGCTGAGTTCATAGCGTTGGACAAAGCTGGGGAAGAGGCTGAGTGGCTTCGGAATTTCCTGGAAGATATTCTGTGCTAGCCTAAGCCGATCGCTCCTATTAGCATACACTGTGATAGTCAGTCAGCTATAGGACGTGCTCAAAGTAACATCTACAATGGTAAGTCACGACACATACGTCGAAGACATAACACCATTAAACAGTTGATCTCTAATGGCGTGATTTCCATTGATTATATAAAATCAATGGAGAATCTTGCGGATCCGCTTACAAAAGGCTTCTTAGAGATGTGATGTCAAGATTGACAAACGGAATGGGACTAAAGCCCATAATGCAGGAATCTTTGTAATGGTAACCCAACCTTGTTGACTGAAGATCCCAGAATCTTGGTTCAATGGGACAACTAAGTTATGAAGATTTAGTTAGCACTTATTCATTCTGTTTGATAAAAGTGCTGTCTGCAGAGAATTTTAGTGTAAGCTAAGGCTTTTAATGATGTCCTATATCTTGATACATCAAGTGGAGTATCACAGAATACTCTTGATAGGAATCACCTATGTAAGTGTGAAGTGGGGCCGCTTCTGTGAGAAAGTCTAGGAGGCAAGATTTCTCTAAAACACTTTCTGAAACCAGGTTGTTCATGGCCAAAACAAACACAACCATGAGAACCAAAAGGGTGTTAAAGGAAATATTGTGTGAGTATCGTTGTCTTGGTTCACAACAAAGGCTGACTGGTTCAAGACATCAAGCCACTATTTAGCCGAGTGAATCCGATGGTACATCACTATGAAAGGTTCAAAGCCAGAAGCTACCTCTTCAGATGGAATATTTTCTTGTTTGACTTCTCCTTAGAGTCTGCATATGCATTTGCATTAATTTCCATTCATGTGGGGATTGTTAGAGAATTAAAGGTTTGGGCTTTGGCCTATAGTTTGAGATTTAAAGTTTGGGCTTTGACCCATTAGTGAATGTTGCAAAACTTGGTTGAGCAACGTACTTTGAGCTTAATGAGTTTCCGATAATGGAAATTGGAAACTAGTGTGTCCTTAATTATCTACGTGATGAGTAGTTAATTTTAGGATGTGGAGTCACTCAATTATGATATTGGGTGAATGAGAATGCTCAAAGTAGATGGAAAACGTTGTGGATGGGTGACGTGTCATCCTTATGGAAGAATACCACGTTGGATGTGTCCATGTGGCGTAAATAGCTTCTGACGGACATCGATCGATCGATGTCACTTCGATCGATCGATGTCATCGTTCGAAGTTGATCAGAGAGCTTCGATGTTTCTGTCTTACATCGATCGATCACTTCGATCGATCGATGTGATCGATCGAAGTTGGACAGAAAGGTGAGGAATGATTCTGACGTACATCGATCGATCACATCGATCGATCGATGTTGGACAGCGTGCAGAATCCTTCTGTTTGTGCAGTTGTGTTTCAAACTTGAAACAAACACTATCCTCCTATAAAAGATAAGATCATTCTAGTATGATCTAACGGTGGTGGAAGAGGCAGCTTTAATCTAACGGCCGAGATTTAAACTGTCTTAACCGTCCAACCGAATGTGGTTTCCATCTAACGGTCCAGGTTTAAATCTGTGAATCAGTTTTTGATCCAAGGGCTGAGATTAAACCTTCCTAATCTAGATAGGAGGTTTTAATCTAACGGCTTAAATCAAACTACGGTTTTGATCCAACGGTCACGATACCTTGTTCTCCAACCGACTTCCCTATATAAACAGGGCAAAGGGTGCATTCTAAACATAACAATTTCTACCATTCATAGCATACTACTTTCATAGCATCCGAGTCTTGCATATCGTCCGGAAGAAGTCAGGACATTCGAAGGTTCGAAGTAGTTCAAGTTCAGCAGTGCCGCTCAACTGAATAGGTACCCGTTGTATCCTGGGAGACGATTGCTCACCCCGGTTGGGCACAGTATACCGGAGCAATACGTCTTAAGGACAGAGTTCTCGACTCGCCCCGGGTTTGATTTATTTTGTTATTTTACTGTTTCATATGCACACATTGAACGACCGCGTCTTGGTAAATGATTGATTGTATCCAAAAAAAATTTTCCTCCCAGTGTTGGAAGAACACATTTCTTTGGTGTTGCTACCATCTTCTTTTCCTCTTACAATTTCCCATATAGATTCGCAGAGACCCAAAGATAAGCTAAAAACCATGTCTTCTCCTAGCAAACGCAGAGAGATGGACCTGATGAAACTGTGATTCTTTTAATAATTTTTAACTTTTTTTGTTATTGTTTTTTGAACACGAATCATCAGAAATGTCTCTCAGGTGTTTACTTTCTGAATTTTTTTATTTTTTATTGTTTTCTTGAGCAGGATGATGAGCGATTACAAAGTGGATATGATAAATGATGGAATACAAGAGTTCTATGTTCAGTTCCATGGGCCGACTGATAGTAAACTCCTTGATTTCCTTCTAAAATTTCAATCTTTTGTTTCTCCAAATTGGCTTTTTGAAGAACCACATCGTTGTGGGTTTTCTCTATATCTTTGAATTGGTCTTCCCTGTAGATTACTGTTTGGCCAAAAATTTGGGGAGTAATTGTTTAGAGGAAATAGGAAAATAGAAGCTTGAGTCCATCTGAAACTGATCCAAAAACAATGGTTAATGTTGGTTTTTCAGGCAGGATATTTTCCGCTTTTTCTCCTGTTTATTGAGAAATGTTACTGGGTTTAACCAGTGGTGTTGAGAAATGACGGTTGATTTCCTTCTCGTGGTTATTGAGATGCCCTACGGCTAGGGATATAGAAGTTTACTGAATGACCAACGCGCTTATGTGATCTCATGTTTTTCGCGTTATATCAGAATCTATTGCTACGCAAGAGAGAAAAATAAGGTTCTGATGCACAAATGAAAATTTAAATTATTGGCAAGAAAGGATCCCTTAGGGTATGAATTTGTGGAATTTTCTGTTGTTGTCTTCTTTTAGTTGTTGAGTTTTGTTTTCTTCCCTGGTCTCTGTTTTTATGAGTCTTGAATGTGGCAGGTCCATATCATGGTGGTGTGTGGAAAATAAGGGTGGAACTCCCTGATGCTTACCCATATAAATCACCATCCATAGGTTTTGTTAATAAGATCTACCACCCCAATGTTGACGAGATGTGAGTATAAATTTAGTTGTTTTCTGTTCTATGTTGTTCTCTATGAAGGGTGTCTCTGCATTCTCTGTTTTCCATTACTGAAGTTTGGAAATTTTTGGTAACTTCCAGGTCAGGATCAGTTTGTTTAGATGTGATCAATCAGACATGGAGCCCTATGTTCGGTAATTACCATGATATTGTTTCTCATTTCATTTATGAATTCAAATAAGTGTTTGCGTGTTGGTGATTGCTTCCTTTTTGGCATTTCAAAATATGCCTTGCAGATTTAGTGAATGTGTTTGAAGTATTTCTGCCTCAACTTCTTCTGTACCCAAACCCATCAGACCCGTTAAATGGTGAGGCAGCTGCTCTGATGGCGCGTGATCGAGCTACTTATGAACAAAGAGTCAAAGGTATAAACGATAACTCGATTTTGTACAAAATACTGCATAAATTTTGAGATATGATATCAAATACCATTGTTAACTCTGTTTCATACGCTATACTTTTGGTTGGTATCTGTTGAGCATGTCCTATTAATCTAGGTCATCAAGCTTAAAGTTTAAGAATTAATCTTTTTTCCTATGAGGCAAAATTGAGCTTGAACTATTAGAACAGAAAGTGAGCAGTTATATCATTTATGAATTATTTAAGTGTTTGTTTTGACCTCTCTTCTTTGGATGAATAAATAATTTTACCAACTGTACCAATCCAAATTGAAAGGGAAACTTGTTGCTTTGAAGTTGAAGCATTTGAATGTGTATCACCAATAAAGAATGAACTACTTGGCAACTGCCCTATTGTTTTGACTCGCATAGGAGGCTATTATGTGTCTGGCGAGGGTGCTAGTCCTTCCATGGCTTTTGGAGTGGAATATCCAATGTATCCCACTGTTTATGGATGGGACTCTGAACTAATTTCTTAATTATTGTCAACTTGGGATATTTACTTTCTGGAAAGTGCAGATGATGCACAAAGTGGTTGGCAGTTGTCAATCAATTGCATTTTTGTTGGGAAAAGGCATATGTCACTACAGTGATTGTGGTTTTTATGTCATTCATCTGTGGGGTTTATTATTTTAAACAAGCTGTTATAACATCATGTTGAATAGAAGATCATGTGTATAAAGATGTAAAGGCACACCCTCTGAAATTCTGAATAGGAGCTTTTTCATTGTGGCATAGCAAAATTTATAGTGTATGGAATTGTATCTAGGAAATTGTGCAATATCCTGCTAGTATATCAAAGGCTGAAACACAGTCTGGTTATCTTGCAGGATTACTATGACTTGGGTATCAGTTGTCTTATCATCGATGTGTTAGTTTTTTAGTCACGTAGGTTTTTACTCTACCGGTGAATCATGTGACTGTATTCGCGATAAGCCTTGAAACTAATACGCAGGATTCATAATTCTAATGCAGCATGAGCACCTTGCACAAAAACCCCTAAATGGCTAGACTCCAAAAGGGTTTGACTGAAGGGCACAAAGGATACCAGTTACTGTACTAGAAATATATCGCGCTCTCATATCCAGCTATACTTGTCATCGTGGTCATTCCTGGTTTCCTAAAAGATATAAGCTTCCTCTAATTCCATGAGTGTGTTAAGGCGGCAACTGTGTAAGCTGAAGTGGAGAATCATCTTTGTAATCGAAATTGTTTCGTTGCTTAAAGAGATAACCCGGAGACACTTGAAATGGAGAATCATCTTTAGATTTAACAGTTTGGCCCTATACAGTAGGAAGGTTTGCCACAGCATTACGGTAGCCGAGCATCATTTATAGGATAAAGACACACCAGCCTAGCAAACTTTCATGCTAAGAAAGTCAGATTAAGTTGCCATATTGCTATGTTGTGGATCACCTCCAGAAGGTAGAATATGTCTTAACAGAATATAAAAATTTCTTATCTAGGCTTATGTTGGTCGCAGATTTACAATTCCACTTATACTCCTAGTGTATTTCCTGATTCATGGTCTTATGGGATCATCAAGTCCCCCTTACATTCCGTTGGCATACATGAGTCTTGTAGTGTGAAAAGATGTTGTTGCCTTCTTGACCCTGCTCTTCACATATGTTGTAGGTCACTGCCGAAAATATTTGCTTATTAAGCTCATTGGTGTAATTATTTGAAATACATATAGCATTTATAGAACTTCTATTGAATTTTTCATCATTAGTGACATGGGGCAGAACCTCAAATCTTTTTATCTGTTTTGGATTTCTTCTAGATTCTGCCTTTTCTCATAGTTGGGGACCTGGATGTGTCCTTCCTTCTTTAATGTGCAATTGATTATCATCTTCAACTTATACATGTCTTACTGACACGCTGCTGAGGATTTCATATCTGTTGGCAAGTGGCTGATCCGATCTTGTCTTCTCACCTCGCAAACTATCTTTACCCTCCACCTGCACAATCTACTTCTAACACGTCCGTTTGCAATCCAATTCTTGGACATGGGCTTCCCTATGCAGCTTGTTTCCGGAGGTTCAAAAAAGTGTTTAAGGCTTAAAATACAGCTTTCTTCCCAGTTTGCATGAATGTGAACTGGGGTATCTAGTCTCTATCTAAAGCTGATAACTTTCAACACAGTCACCTTATGTTTCCAGTGATGCTTTGTCTCTTGTATAATTGTTTTAATATTATTTTTTTTCTGCCTTTGCATGCATGTCCATTGTATTTTGTTGTTGTTTGCATTCTGCATTAAAATGACGCAGTTATGCAACATATCTACCCACTTGCAGAGTACTGTCAGAAATATGCAAAGCCTGAGGATGCAGGTGCGGTACCAGAGGAGAACTTGAGTGATGAAGAGCTAAGCGAAGATGAATACGACTCTAGTGATGAGGCAGATGCAGTGGCAGGCCATGTGGATCCATAGGACCATGTTGTTCTGTATGATGTGTTATACATCATTTTCTAGATACCGTTTTAAGTAACTTAAATATTATAGAAAGGCCATTCATTAGATTGGCATTCAATGCCTAAATGGCAGCATATCCAATATCTGCTGTTGTTATAACTGTCATGCTCTTAATTTTTATCTTGTTCTATTCCATTGAGAACAAATTCAACATGCCTTCTCTCTTGTTCCAGTACTCGAGTTCGAGTCTTACATAGACGTGGTACGTTTTATTATCACTTAGAGATAGATGTATACTTTGATTGATTGATGTCATTGTTTAGAGATCAATGTTTCATTTCGCTTGGAACATTGATCGAACGACACGACGATGCACAGTGTGTTCCTAATTTTGCATGACTGTCGCTTTCTTTATTACTCAAGCATTTGCCATTTCCCTAGTATACATCAATTTGTTTATTATTTTTTAAGTGTCTTTTAAACTCATCAATGCATTCATACTCCAACAATATATTTATACTCCAATCCTCCCTTAAGTTGTAGATCTATTAGTGCAATTTGATATCAAATTGTCACCTCAACTGCAAAACACATAAAATCCTTCAGCTTCTCAGGAAAAAGATTGTCTTAGACCTTGCAATTTCAAACTGATTAGGAGAGAATGAATTCAAATGATTCATGTTCAATTCACTGTTGAAGAGCTGCTGAAGTTTGCCACTGCAGCTCTTGTACGATGACTTAATCAACTAGGTTGGCTGTGATCGGGATTTCGATGCCTTTGAATGACTTATAAACAGGGGATAGGATTCCTTCACCCATTTTCCTCACTCCACGCGTCACTGCATGCCACATGGTAGCAAGGGAGGATAGTGAGGCTAGATGAAGGTCACTCGCATCTAGCCTCACCATCCCACCCTACTGCCACGTGTCGCGTGGTCATGAGTGGGGTGAGGGGATTGAGGATGAGGAGATCACATCCCTATAAACAGAGACTATATAGACAGCTCCTTCAACACTTTCAATTTCTTCTCCAACAATTAACGATCTCCTCCAAGCTATCCTCCGAGTCCAGAGAGGTTTTATGAGAATCGTGAATACCTCTTTCTAGGGCTGTTAAACGAATCGAGCCGTTCGCGAACTATTCGAGTTCAGTTCGTGTTCGGTTCGTATTTGTTCGTTAATTATTTGTTAACGAGCCGAATTCGAACAGGTATTCGGATTCGTTTAGTTAAACGAGCCAAACTGCTCGCGGACAGTTTGGCTCGTTTAAACAGTTACAATGTTATCGAGTCGAACTCGAACCAATTTTAAAGTTTGTTTAGCTAAACGAACCGAACCAAACTATTCGTTAAGTTAAACGATTTCGAATTCAAAAACCTAATATTTAGTTCGGCTCGGTTCGTTAACACCCCTATCTCTTCCCACATCTCTCCAAAATCTGGCGCATGAGCGATAACGTGTGCGCAAGATTATAGTGGAAAAGAAATTTGGCATCAATGGTGTTTCTTTTTCATCCTATACTTAACACGCTTACAAGGAAGAAATTATTGGATGAATCTTTGGTGCATGTCAGAAAAATATGAAGAAGTCTGGAATCAAGCAAGAATCGGAAAATATGAAATTTGTTTTTACCTTTTAAATTTTACTGTATCTAGTATAGTTAATTTTACTTTCATTATTAAATATATAGTCAACAATCATTCAACACTAAATTTTTGTTGGGCAAAGGCTTTTATATGGTAAATGGACTTTTTGTGAATGTTTTTATGAAGTTTTCGATAAAACTTACTATCAAATTTGTTTTAGATATTTTGTGCAACAATTTTAAAACTTTTGGTCGAAGAAAGTGATTAACTCTTAGTCTTCTTTTCCGTATGATGTATAAATCACAAAAATCGGCATTCATAGTTTGCCTCCGGTTAACTAGATACGTTGAAATTTCTATAAAGTTTTGGATAAGAATCATAATTAAATTTATTTTGAATATTTTGTGTAACCACTTGAAAAACTTTTGGTTAAGAAAAATAATTAATTCTTCACTAATACGTCAGGTGTTTAAGAATATTTAAGTGTTTGTTTGTTCTCCCATTTCTTTTTTCCATTTTCCACCATGCACGCCATTATTTTGATAAAGATTTAACTCACTTTTTCATATTTTTTATTTTCATCATGGGAAAGAAATAACTTTTACATATATTAACGATATTATTATTAATAACCGATTATCTCATGTTAAAGATCGTATAACAAGAATTAAAACAAATACTACATTGAATATTTTATATTATCTATATTGATAAGTCAAAAATATAAAATTAAATATTTGCTTACCTCATCTTATGATGGAAAATGCAAAATGGAAGATAAAAATGAGAAAACAAATTGATCCCAACCCAATTGATATCAGGTGTTACATCAGGGACATTGTAACATGATCGTGAAGATACCAAATATTACCCTATAGGTTTTCAGGAGTTAATTGCACCTGGTATCCATACTTGTCCACGAAATTTTAAGTAGCATCCAAACTTTCAATAAACTCACTTAGCATCCATACTTATAAGGAAAATAGACACCTGACATCCATGCTGACGTCATAAAGGCAATTTGCGTTTATTTTTTAAAAGTTTATAGAAAAAATAATTCAAAAATAAAAAGAAAAATCCCACCCCCCACCCCAACCATCGACCTCCCTCCCCCATCTTCCTCCCCATCTATTTCTTCTATAAGTATGGATACTAAGTGAGTTTATTGAAAGTTTGGATGCTACTTAAAATTTCGTGGACAAGTATAGATACCAGGTGCAATTAACTCAGCAATAAATATATATAGAATTGATGCTGTGAAAATTAGAATGTGTCTGCAGAGTCCTTCCTTTTCTTGGGTGAGATTCGACGGTTGATAAGCCCTGCACACTCGCGCCCACGGTAACAACAATGAGCCCGATCTCGGTAGATGCCACTCCCTCCAGACACGCAACCCATACCGGTAACCACATGTACCCGTTGCCTAGCTATTTGCCTCATTTTTATTTTCTTATATTAATATAAACTAACTCGTTTTTGATCTCGTTGGAATGTAATGTGTACGATTGGTGTTGTTGTAATATAAACGTCATAAATTGATCTCTGATTTTTTTTGAATTTTCAAAATAACTGATGCTTTTTAGGAATGAAGACATGTGCTTTCGGTTGTGCTCACCGGATGAGATCTGAGGAAGCCTCATATGAGGTAAAATATGAGGCATCCAATCACGCGATGTCACATGTACAAAATGACCTGCTATTTACTTTTTTCTTTTTTAAAAAAGCTCTTTTGTACACGTGACGTCGCATGATTGTATATCTTATATTTTGCCTCATATCTGATCTCATCCGTGTTATTACATACTTACAGTAAAAAAAATGAAAAGAAAATAAAGGAATTAAAAAGAGAAAAAAAACGAAACAGTAAAAAAGGAAAAATAAAAAAGTTGGATTATCGTACCTTTTTAGACATGTCGCATCAATTTCAAATATTTTAGTAGTACGCGATATTTTGTAGACCTTTTTAAAAACTAAAATAGTCAAAGAAATTTTGATCCGCTTAAATTTATAGAAAAATTCTACTTTGTTGTCATATGGTTTAATTTAGTACCGCCGAAACCCTTATGGTTAAACAAAACAAAGTAAAACAATAATATTTACGTGGATGAAATGACAACACTAATACAATAATATTAGATTAGCTTGGTTCAAAACATGTAATAACAATAATGGTTAGTTAACTTTCATTATATTCTTTAAGTACATGTTTTATCAGGAAATGATCCTTTCCTCAAAAAAAATTGACAACACTAATACCAATACCATGTTCCATCAAGTTCTTAAACTACTTCTTACACTAAACAAGATGACTTTTTTAAGTTTTTTTCTTCTAAAAACAACTTTTTAAGTTTTGGATAACAACAACAATATGGTAATATTGTTTTAGATGCTTCCACCTATAACGAATATGAAAGAATCGAATATACACAATCATACCCGTGTATTGGAAACCATAAAGGTTGTTTTACGATGATCTATCGAATATCTTACATGTAGCCTCTGACCAACCGAATACCTCTTTGTGGACGAGTCTTTCATCTGACCTTACCATCTTTCTGTTTGAATATATGTTGTCGGATGATTTTCTCGACGTCAAAGAAAGAGACTCTTTACCTACATCCGAGATATTCTCACCAATCCGATCTCTTACCGTCTCATGACTAGTCAAATATCGGGCTAATCTTTCACCCAACCTCATCATACTCCTGTTTATACACATGTCCGATGATTTTTTTACCGACATCCGACCCACTTTGCATGACCGGGTGACTCGGTTGCTTTATCCTTGGTTCCGAAGCTGTTCTACCCTTTTTTACTTTTTTTTGAAAAGACTTTTTTAACGGTTTAAAACAACGTTTCTTTGTCAAGTTCATCCCCCGAGGCAGTTTCCATTTCTCTCTCATTTCAACGATCCTCACTTCTTCATCCACCTTCCTTGATTTCTGTGAGTACTTCATAGTTAAAGATAATTCTTGTTATCTTTGCCGATTTTACGTTTTCTCTATTCATTTTGTTGATTCATTTTCTACTGAAGTATTGTTGCTTTGATTAGTTTTGTTAGAGTTATTTATACTTGCTGCTTTATAGCCGATCTTGGTCTGTTTATCGATGGTTTTTAAGTCTGAAACGACGTGAACCTGTTACTTTTGATAGTTTGTTAGGTTTAATTATGTGTTGCTGATTTCCTGCATTTTGAGAGTTTGTGTTTTATGTTCAATTTTCTTTATGTTTTCCTTTCGTTGTTTTACTGTTATTTGAGGCTTAAGTTTCGGTTTAGTTTTGATGTTTATCTATTGCCATGGAATTTTGAGCAATTATTGCATGCACCTGGTATACTATTATTGATTTGAACAGGGTAGGATCGGTAGTTGGTATATTAGTTTGTTAAATTTTCTATACTTGGAGCTTTCTGCACTCCAGATGAACAAATTTTGAAGCACATGCTTTTATTAGTTTTCTCATTCTGCTATTAATTTTCTTGCTAATTTCGTGGAAGATTTCTTTGCTGATTTATGTATTTGCGCTTGGTGCATAATGATATTTTGATATGTATTTCTGTGTTAAATACTGTGTTCTGCGTTGTCTGCTCGGACGTAGGATGGCAGAAGAGGAGGAGCCTCCAGTTCGTGAGTGGGAAGTTGTGTCGTTGACGGCATCAACCTATGCTGCTGCTCCTGGTCCTGTGGAAAATCAGACTAGTGATGATGAAACTAATAATTCTCTAGGACTTGATGTAGCAGAAACTTTTAATCCCTTGTTTATGTCTCGTCAATTTGTTCTTCTCGACTGCCAGGAGGAAAATTTGCTAGTGCAGCCTGAGAGTAAAGAAATTCAAAGTGTACATGAAAGTGAATATCCTGTTGAGAGTGAGGATTTTGGCTGTCAATCCATTCCGGATGAAGGGTTTAGATCTGAAATGAAGGACCAAAACGAGATAAATGTTGAAGGCCTCAACATGTCAGATAACATTTTGGGAGCCTTGTTTGATGAGAATGGTGATATATTTTCTGCAGGTGCTGCTGAATTCAAGGAAGGTGATCAGCTTCCAGGGTTGAGTGTAGACGAGAAACAGAGTATATACAGCTGTGCTGAACTTGGTACCTTATGCAGTGAGTCCATTTTAAGCGAAATTGCTGCAAGTGAGGAGAGATCTGTGATTGCTGAAGTGGCTGAACTAACAAATTTAGGATTAGATTCAAGAATCTCCGACTTGCCTACAAGCAAAGATTATGACGCAGGCAACCTTCCTTGTGGTGCTTGGTGGAAAAGGAAAGCAGTTTCGCTTTATGCCAATGCAAAAGACACTAATGCTTTTTGGTCTATATTTGTAGCTGCTGCTGTCATGGGTCTTGTAATACTTGGGCAGCGTTGGCAGCAAGAGAAGTGGAAACTTATGCAACTGAAATGGCAATTGAACATTAATGACGAGGTTTGTTTTTGTACATTTCAGAAACCTAAACTTTATTTTCCAATGACAGGTTGCCTCATTCAATATATAAACTCAGGTATTTATATAATTAATCTGATTTGTGAATCAAGTTACGGAAACTAAGGTGTAAATGCTTGTTTAATTGCTACCTGCTTCATGATGTAGTTTTTCAAAAGGAGCAGGCATAAGGTAGATGGAGTCAGGCAATAAGATGAAGTTACAGGCCTAATAAGATTAAATAAGCAATAACATTAAGAAGACATACATCCTTGTCAATGTTAAGTCTTGCTATTTAACAGTATGGCCTGTGATATGGTAGCTGTCGAGTGGATATGCTGCGATGTACTTACTACTGTCGGTAGTGACTGTTCCCTTCCCAGCCAAAAAAGAAAAAGGAAAAAAGGGCTCCATGGAAAGAAAATAACCCTTCCTCATCCTTACTTCATTGAGCTCTATTTGAACTTCAGAATTTAATGCTTTTGGTAATCAAAGATACAGCGAATTACGTGGTTCTCTGCACTTCATTGCATATTCATTACTAATCAGTAATTGGTCCGAAGGTTTCTAAGTTTTGGAACGATTAATCCTTTTGGAACATATTCGGGCGTCTCTGCAGTTGTCGTCTGTTAGGAAACATGACATTGACTGTGGGATACTGGTAGATTAGCTTTGAGATTCTCGAAGGTTGTGAGTGTTCTTGTTCTGTGAAACAGAGCCAAAGATGAGATATATGGCAGGGTTTCCCAATGTTATGTTGCACAACATAGATGGTTATAGCCATGATTTAAATTATGCTAGATTGTAAATGAGTTAAATCATCTGACTGTAATAAATTTAATTTAATCAATTACCAATATTGATAATATGAAATATTTAATATAATATTTGTTTTAGTTCTTGTAATGTGCCTTTTATTTTAAGGTAACTAGTTTTTACATGTAGGATCATTATTTTGCACAAATATCATTGTTTTTGTATGGTAAAAAAAAGTACTATGGGGAAAAAATGAGTAGTGGAAGTTCTGTTGGGAAGTGTGTTTGGGTTCAGTGGCGATTTAAATCATCTAACAAATACAACTGTAGTAATTTGTGTATCTCTATGTTTATGACTAGTAAAAGCATTGCGCAAAAACTCTTTGTCAACTTTTGGAAAAGCAATGCAGTTTCCTGAAGCTAAATCAGTTAAGTAGACGTAACTGATAAGAGAAGATGAACTTGTAGCAGTTACTTATTGTAGATGCACTTGATTGAGAATGTTGCATTTATTGACTGCCCTTTTAAGATAATAATGTATGATGCAATTCTGTAATCATAATAGTTCTGTTGATGTTCACACTGAGACCATATATGTTTAGTATCATGTATCTCTAGTATGCAACTTTTATCATCCTTATTATCCACATCACTTTCTTTTTCACTGTCACTTGACTATCTGTTCTTTGTGATTAATGGCAGATGATGAGCAGGATGTTTTCCCCTCTGACTCGGTTTAAAGATGTGCTGGTGGGTGGCCATCGTCCATCTTCCGTTGTAAATGGCAGGTCCTCACTGGACCATTGAGATGACGACGATAAGTTAAGGGTGCAGCGTCCAAACGATGACCGCAAGTTAAGTGAGAGGAGAAGATTTAGGCCAGTGGTGTGCCTTTCCCTTTTAGTTCTGACTTAATATAGCTGTCTTTTGGAAAACTGTGAGAAGATTGTGAATACTTACTGCATTGCTGTTATAGGGTCGGGCTCTTGTTTGTGGGGTGGATTTGCGTAAAATTCGTATGAGGGTGTGGTTCTGGTATTGAAGGTGTATATATGATTATGCTCTCTGGTTTGCTATGTTGTGTCTTCTACTGAGTGGTTTCATCCTGCGTTTCTCTTTACCGGTGTTGCAGCATGCATCTGCTTCACTTGATGATACTTGATGGTAGTTCATATGGTTTGCCTTAATCTGAATGCGTGGTTTTCGTGGTAAATAAGGAACTGTTTAGCTAGTGATTAGTCATTAAAATGAGGATAAGTAGGAGATAAATGTCAAACCAATGGGTGTTGGCGTATTGGTGATCTCCTCATTTGATTTGGATATGTTGTTTTATTTATGAGGGGCGGACCTTGACACAACGGGTAAAGTTGTTGCTTTGTGATCTTGATGTCGCATGTTCGAGCCGTAGAAATAGTCGCTTGCATAAATTTTACAAAATGTAGGGTAAGGCTGCGTATATCAGATCACTTTGCGATCTGAACTCTCTCCAGATCCTACATGTAAAAGAGTGTTCCCAGTACTAGGCTCTCGCGTTTGTACAGGGGTCGGATCGAAGAGCGTTTCCAGTACTAAGCTCTCGTGTTTGTACAGGGACCGGATCGTTTCGTGATCTGATGTATACAGTTTTACCATACATTTTGTGTAATTGGCTGTTTTCACGCCTCGAACCCGTGACTTCAAAATCATAACAGCAAGCTTAATAGATACGCCAAAGCCTGCCCTCCTAAAAATCCATACATGTGGTCCCTGAAAAACAAAATATCGTTCTCAACTCCAACATTAGAAATCTGAAATGAGTAATCAAGTATAAACTCCAATAAGAAAAATGAGCAATCAAAGTATAACAATTACTAGCGTGATTTAAGAACGTGATTATCCTTATGATTTTTGATTATGATAATGGTTGGAACAATTTGATTTGATTTTTTCAATGCCAATAAATTTGGTAGGATAAACTATCAATATGAATAATATAAAATATTTAATATGGTATTTATTTTAATCTTTATAATATATTTTTAGTATAATTTTAATCAGCTTTTTTAATAGTGTCATTATTTTATTCCAATGTTAATATTTGGTAAGGTAAAAATGAATAGAAGTGGAGAAAAGATGAATCAAAATTCTATCGTGTAGAATGAAAAATGAGGGAGAAAAAAGAAGAATGTAGAATAAGGGGAAAAAAGAGTATCGAAGGACTCCACGCTTTGGTTGGTAAAAATCGAATTAATTCGCGATATGATATATATACCGTCTTACTCTATAGTTACTTTGTGTGATAACGGTTTCGTTCAAGAAAAAGAAAAAAGAGAACAGGAAAAAAGAAAAGAGGGTCAGTATAAGATCTTTCAGTCTTTTACGATTTTGGCGGGAAATTAGCTCTCCTCTACAACTGCTGCTAGGGTGCAATAAGTTTTCGAATCAAGAAGAGGCGTTTCTCTAGTATTTTCCGGCAAGCCGCCGCCTTCATTCCATTAGAGTTGATCTTTCTCACCATTATTGAAAAGCTAAAGTGCAAGAAAGGCCTATGATGTTGTTCAACCACAGATATGCTCTTATGCTGAATCTGATTGAACGGCAGTAGACTCTTCCCTGTTCCGAAATTGAGATATCGTGGTTTTAATATTTCATTAGCACCTGGAAGGGGCTTCATCCACCTTTTTATCTGATCATCTCCCTGTGCCACTCTTCTTAAGGTAACGCCTATGTCTGGCAAATCATCTTGTTGCTCAATTCCCTTTGTATTCTCTGCTTAATGCTTATGGATTCCCCTTAATTGAATCATGTTCTGTGTAACATCACCGGATATATTATTTGGACACTATTCATTTTTGGTTCATTTGTGTTCTTGAGCTCCTGTGTAATGATTTTCTTTTGCTATTGTGTTCTCTATTCAAGAACTTAGTTGTGCAGAAATATAACTCTCGGTAAATTGCGAAAATGAATGGCACGGACAGCCCTCAGGGTATTAGAAGGACAACAAGATTATCACTGGCTGCAAATGTTGGTTCAGATATTTTAGAGACATCCAAGACTCGTGATGAAAAACCTTTGTCAGTAAATGACCTTGTCCATCATGAGGATCCTATTAGCTTTGATGAGTTGATCGGTAGTTTCCCTGGCAGGTGTATGCAAATCATTGAGTTGGTGCGCCTACTTGGTCCTTTAAATTCTCCAATGTTTCCACTTTTTGTCTATGGGGGAACTTCTACTGGAAAGACAAGTGTAGTTCTTTCGATATTCAGGCACTTGCGCCTCCCTTTTGTCTATTCGAGCTGTATAACTTGCTATAGTCCTCGGATACTGTTTTGAGTCTATTTTAAATCAGCTTTTGCTTCACAGGAAGAGTGAAAGCAATGGGTACGCAAGAGACAAGAAGTGTGAGAAGCCTTCTGATTTTGTTAATCTTTTGCGAGAGCCCATTCCTGTTTATTTTCCTGATTATACAGAAGATGATCTTCATCAGATATTCAAGAAAAAATCAAGCTAATGCAAAGCTTTATTCATCTTTCATTCATTAAGTATTAGTGTATAAAGTCATACAGTTCATGAGATGCTGTTAGGACAAATTAAATGATTATGGTTACGATCTTATGGTGACTTAATCTACAGCGTTGTACTGAGACCTTTTTGCCGAGTTACAAGACGGGTTAATGAATTATCAGCTGCATTTTCTCCCTTATTCAAGTTATATTGTGAACCCATCGGTGATATGGGAACTGTTCCTAATGAAGACATGAGAAGAAAATTGTTTTCTCATTTGCAACCACAAATTGCGCCATCCCTGAATGAGACTTTCATCATTCCATCTTATAATACATCTGGAGCCTCAATTAAGGAGAATAAGAAACAGAAAAGCACCACAAAGGTGCTGCGTGCCTGTGAAGCTTCTGATGTTGGCTTTAGCATGTCTACTTCTGCAAGATATCTTCTTATTTCTGCATTTCTTGCATCAAGAAACCCAGCCACCCTTGATGCTTCACTTTTTGATTCAACTGGAGGTTCCGATAATCGAAAGCACAAAAGGAAGTGAGTGACTTGTTAAATTATGACTATGAAGCGCATCTTTTGGATGCAACTTATTTAAGTGTGTATAGATGTGTATGATATACGAGGTTATCTGCTAAGGTCAACAGTTGGACCGCTAAGGTCCTGTCTTATGGGGGTAAAGTCCTCTTAATCAACACGGTGCTCATAGCCATTATTAGATACTGGACTGCATCACTGCTTCTCCCTAGGAAAACCATTAAGGATATTGAAAATTTTTTGAAGGGATTCCTTTGGGGTTCTACTAGGAAAGCAAAGATCAAATGGTCCATTGTATCTCAACCAAAGGAAAATGGTGGCTTAGGAATTATTAACCTGCACTTGATGAATGATGCCTATATCATGAAAAATCTTTGGGACATTTGTCAAGGTAAAGAAAGCCTTTGGGTTAAATGGATTCATACGGAAATCTTAAAAAGCAGATCCATTTGGGAAATTATGCCCAGACCTTCGGATTCATGGCTGTGGAAGAAGATGCTCGCGGTTAGGGTCAAGTATGAAGGTAAGGTTAATAAGGTTATTGGTAATGGCCTGTCCACTTCCTTTTGGGGGGATCCATGGCACCCATGGGTTGTCCTGAAGGATAAATACCCAGAACCGAAAAGGAAAATACATGTCCATGATAATGCCCTTGTTGCTTCCATCCTTGATAACAATGATTGGAACATACCGTTTGGAAGAGGCTGGGATGATCAGGTTTGGCAATTCAGCATTGCATGCCAAAGTGTTAAGAGGAAACGAGGTGATGACTTATGGGTTTAGACTCCAAGCAACAAATTTTCAGTTAATGAAGCCATCAAAGCTACTCAAGTGGTTCAACCTCTGGTCCCTTGGAGCAATGTTGTCTGGGGCAAGCATTCCCTTCCACGATATGCCATTATTCTCTGGATGGCATGTTGGAAGAGGATGAATACTTTAGATAAGCTTCTTAACTGGGGGTTAGCAAATTCAAACATTTGTGTCTTATGCAATGGCTCGGTGGAATCACATGATCATCTCTTTTTCCAATGTCGCTTTTCTAATTCAATCTGGAATGATTTGATTAGGAAAGCTAGGGCGGGGTTCTGTGGAATTACTTGGAGTGATATGCTTGATGCCATTGGTAGTAATACCAGGTGGCATTCTAAGCTTCAAAAAGACATTGTTCGTTTTGGTTTTGCTTCGGCAGTATACCATGTGTGGTGTGAACGTAATAGCAGAATCTTTAACCGTACATGCAAAGACCAGAATACTATCCTTAAGACAATTTTTGATAGTATTTCATTTACTGCTGTTCACTGGAGAGGATATAAATGCACAAGGGCAAACTGGGAACTCGCTCTCAACTTTGGCCTAACTTTAAAAATCTTCACCAAAACTAATGCCCTTGGTCCGAACAGACCTACTTCTGTTCCCCAGAACCAAGACCTGCATACTGTTTCTAATGCTGAATCTTAATACTTTGCTTCACTGTTTATTACTTGGGAATTTTTGTGCATTGTACTGCGGGTTTCTTTCTTTGTGCAGGATTGGAGAGCTTCTAGTTGGTTGATTTGGAGTGCACTACTACTTATCTGCCAACCTATTTTGGAGTCTGCATTTTGTCCATATCATCCTACATTTTTTATGCTTTGGGGAGTTTTGCTGCATTGTCTTTTGCTTCTTGGGTACTGCTGCTTTTCTTCCCTTGCAGGTTCTATCATTGCGGTCATCATTTGGGAAGTAGGAGTTTTGGATCTCTTGGCATCCTTGGATTCTCATTGCGAAAGAAGCAGTACATGTTGTTTGCGTTGCTGGTTGGAAATTGCAGTCTATTTGTTGGATGATTGGAGTTCCCTTTTGCTGATGGAATTGTCACTGTTGAACTTTTTGGGCCTGATGTTTCTTACCTCTTTGGTGCTCATTCTCGGAATTGTTGGATACCAGCCTTCCTGCTGTTTCGATACCCATACTTGCCTTCAAGTTGTTACTTATTTTGTTTGGGTGGAATGTCCGATCCCTACCTGGCACTGTTTGCTGGAAGTTCTCTGTAATTAGCATTGTAGTTAGCTTGTAATTCTTGTGGTCATTGTGGACCACCTTTTGGTCAAAGGTTGGCACTAGTTATAGTTCGCAAATGTATGCCGCCTTTCTTTTGCATGGCCAATCCATTAATTTGGTTATGTCATCATTTTGTAACTGGTATTTTGTAACTTGCCTTTTGGCCTTTTATGAAATTTAACTTACAAAAAAAAGGTGTATGATATACGTATAGGTAGGTAGATAGGTAAGGGTATGCGTATGTATACATACCCACACATATTAGCGTCTATCATGTCTCATTTTAGTATCACAAAATTATTAGTCATGCACATATGTTCCAAATACTTTATTCTGCAGCTTGCTTTTGCCTATAATCTCTGTTTTCTATGATTGGGAACATATATGTTGTAGAATTCCAAGTAGAAAAGATGACAGAAGCATGAAGGAAGCATGTTTATCCTCATGTTTCTTTTAGAAAAACTTCACTTATAAACTCGTCAAGCACCTTTTCCCCTGAGTGCAGCTAGTGGAACATACCTCTCTCTCTCTCTCTCTCTCTCTCTCTCTCTCTCTCTCTCTCTCTCTCTCTCTCTCTAATAAACTCTTCCCCTTTTATCTCATATTTATAAAATAAATCACGAAGACTTTGAGCTTGGTCCATGGACAAAGTCATCAGAGTTCTTTCTTTTTTAAAAGTTTAAGAGCTCTGTTTATCTTCTCTCCTTTTTTTTATTTGTTTCTTGTAATATCTGCTCACCTACACACACACACACACATATACACACACATATATATGTATGTATTGTATGTATATGGAAGCCTTTATTGGCTTAAAGAGACGTGCAGCAATTCGGAATGGGTTTTCTTTTTCTTTTTCTAAGCTTTTTCCGGCTGTTTAAAATTTCTGCAGGTGTTTGAGAAGTCATTTTGGACTTTATTAGGACACAATGACTCATTGATTTTGTTTTCGTTTGGTTTGTTTTTATGTTTCTTTTGAACCTTTTCCTTTTCTACGCTGGTCAGGAGCTCTGAGAAATCAATGGAACATAAGGAAAGTGCTGAGCTGGAACTACCCATGAAAGGCCCAGGAACCTTCCCTTTGGAGGGGCTATTGGCAATATATCAGTGTATTAGTTCTGTTGAAGAGGCCTTCTGCGACGAGGAAAGCCGAGCAGATCTATAGGGGGTGAAGGTAGCAATAATATACTTATGTCTGATGTTCTTTTGCACTTATCTAGTCTTTGCAATGTGAATTTCATCAGCAAAGGGGGAAGTTGTCCCTTGGAAGGGTCAGCACGATGTCGATGTAATGTGTCTGAAGACATGGCTTTAAAGGTATGATTGGAAATTTTCTTTTGCATGCTTGTCACACTTTTATCATGCTTTGCATGGTTTCTCTATTGTCATTTAAGCAAAGTTGGATGAATGACGGCTTAAACTATCCATCAGGTGGCTAGGAGTCTGAAATTTCCATTGACCAAGTATCTTTACCGAAGATAAGATGCTGTGGACGTTGCAACTGAATAATAGGTTCTAAGAGAATGGAGGTGAGGGTGTAGAGGTAATTTCATTTGAAATTCGTCTACAAGTTCTTAATTTTGACATTCATGGTTCTTTGATGCTGAGAAAGCCTTGACCTTCAGCATATTTAAATGTAAAGCTACAATAAGCGATTAAGTCTTTAAGATCTAGAAATCTATGTCTTCACATACACAATCATTTCACAATAACTATAAGAGGATGTTTAGCGGAAGTGTACCTTTCTCCATGTTTGGATGAGCGGAAGCGTCTTTGATAAGCGAAATCTTCAACTTTGATGTAGATGATCCCGAACTTGAATAGAGTTTTCTCTCCAGTACTAACCATTACTTTAATATTTACTTTGATGTATAAGTAAAAACAATGAACAGAGTGAAGAGAAAACCTTCATCCATATTTATAGGCAACCAAAAGGTACGTCCATCATAACCTTTGGATTCACACCCATTTGATAAATGTACAGATGTCCCTTTAATGAAGAATTGTGTCTCAACTTAAATGACGTAACCCTTCAAGATAACTCTTCGCAAATAGCCAGTTAGAATTTAATTATAAATCATATAACCATTATATCACAAGAGACACAACCTTACACTATCTTGAGTTTGTCATGAACTGTCTGTTTTATGCATCTGATTGAAATATTCCTCTAAAAAGAAGTGGGAAAACGATTTTACTTTTGAAATTGGAAGGTATAGAAATTGGAGTTTGTGGGCTGTAATAGTTTGTGGCATATCTTAAACAAGTATATTTTAATAAAATTTTCATGTGTTTGGAAATTACTTTTTGAGAAGAAGCCATTCCATCAGTTCAGTAGACATTTTGCAAAATCTTAATGCATTTTCAACTGAAGTAAGCTTTTGTGTTGCTGTTCAGACAACTGGAATGCTTCTTCTAATGCTGTTGTAAATATGGACGAAGAGAGGACATTCATTCATATTTATAGGCAATCAAAAGGTACGTCCATCATAACTTTTGGATTCACACCCTTTTGATAAATGGACATGTCTGTTTAATGAAGAATTGTGTCTTTTAGACTTAAACACATAACCATTCGAGATAACTCTTCGCAAATAACCAATTAGGATTTAATTATAAACCATATAACAAATATTTACAAAGGACACAACTTTACAAATCCAAGTCGTATGCAATCATATCTTATGGAAAATAGTAATATAATTGATATGACTATAAAAGATCCATAGGAAAAGACAGACAAAATAAAGATAAGAGAGAGTTATAATTATTTGATGAGTAACTCCACTGGGTTCAGTACCCACAAGGTTACAGAGTTCATATTCATTTGCATTAGACAATCCTAAGCCATGACTTGAAACAAAGACAACAATATATAGAGTCATGATTTGTTTTCAGCCGTCAGATCTCAGTTCTCAGTTTTGAAGGGAATGGCTCTGATAATCACCTGGTGATAAACGGCTGCAAGCCCAGCACCAACTAGAGGTCCCACCCAGAAAATCCACTTAATAGTATCATTTAACACAAACCCAAATCATACAACAGGTAGTTAGTATAACATAAACAATAAAGAGTAACTATTAAAATGTGAAGCATTATAGAATTTGAAATAAACTATATGTAGCACCCTAAATCCGTTCTATTTTGATTAGTCTAAAGTTGTTATTTTGTCTAAGATCATTTCATATGTCTAAAATTAACACTTAATTTTAAGGTATTTGTCTATATTATGATTCCACCATGGATCTAGAGCCAAGGCTCTGATAGCACCACCAACAACAACAACATTACCCCATTGCCTTAGAGGCTCCCGCATATGGCGGGGTATGGGGGGTCGAATGTATGCAACCATACCCATGTACTAGAAATAAGAGGTTTTTTCTCGATGACCCATAATGAAAATTGTGTGTCGGTCAACTGCTACTTCACTCTGATAGCACTAGTAGCGCCTTAAATCCGTTCTATTTCAATTAGTCTAAGGTTGTTATTTTGTCTAAGATCATCTCTGATGTCTAAAATCAACACTTAATTTTAAGGTCTTTGTCTATATTAAGATTCCGCCGTGGATCTAGAGCCTAAGCTCTGATACCATCAGTAGCGCCCTAAATCCGTTCTATTTCGATTAGTCTAAGGTTCTTATTTTGTTTAAGATCATCTCTTATGTCTAAAATCAACACAAGGTCTTTGTCTATATTACGATTCCGCTGTGGATCTAGAGCCTACGCTCTGATACCACTAGCAGCGTCCTGAATTCGTTCTATTTTGATTAGTCTAAAAGATTGTTATTTTGTCTAAGATCATCTCTTATGTCTAAAATCAACAATTAATTCTAAAGTCTTTATCTATATACGATTCCGCCAATACCTGATCATCCCATGCATGACCTCTGTTGTAGATAATGGCAGCTCCAAGACTTCTAGCAGGATTGATGCCTGTTCCTGTTATTGGGATTGTTGCCAAATGAACCAAAAAGACCGCGAATCCAATTGGTAGAGGAGCCAAAATCTGCACAATTTGATGTCAAAAAAAAAAAAAAAAAAAAATTGTTACCATCATGTCATACATAATATGACCAGAGTTTACGTCTACCTAAAAAACAATAAGTCATCCGGAAACAACCTCTGTATGTTCCTAACACATAGGTAAGGTTGCGTATATCCGACCTCTTTTATCCCGTCATAGGCGAAAACTTATAAGACAATAGGGTAATGTTGTTGTTTAGCATGGAGTTACACTATGTTTCACTCGGCTTTGTAGGGACTTTATAAAACAATAAATACATACAGAGAATCGAGCCATCAGGTCCAGCCAACGTAGTTCAATAGTTTCATAAGGAAAAAAGGTGATATGACTTACAGGGACATGAGAGTCTCTTGCATTTCTCTTGGCATCAGTAGCAGAGAAAACTGTGTACACAAGCAGAAAAGTAGCAACAATCTCAGCACCAAGACCATCAGCCTTGGTGTAGCCATGGCTCACTGTATTCGAGCCACCGCCGGCGGTTTCGAAGAGTGATGGCTGAAAGCCCTTAACCACAGCAGCACCGCAGATTGCACCTAGACATTGCATCACAATGTAGAAAAGTGCCCTGTTGAGGGACATTTTTCTTGCTAGTAACATCCCAAATGTCACTGCAGGATTGATGTGTCCACCTACAAAATCAAAAAAATTCTCACCTCAATAAACAAAAAAAAAAACATCCCGTGCTGTTTTCTTTGGGATTTGTTTCTATTTAGTCGTTGAATAGTTCAGTTACTACTGTTACAACAATAACAACAATCAGTATATCCTACGACAACACAAGCTATCGATAGGTTCTCATATTTTGACTTGTCCTCCCATGTGAAACATTTTCATATGTAAATTTGATCATAAATCAAGATTCATAATTTATTATCATTTTTGGGATGTTCCCTTTTTGGGGCTCTTCATATGTCATTTCATTTAATAAATCAAGTTGTTTATTGCATTGCTTGCCTATATGTGATATGTCTAGCATCGTGTTCCCTTTTATGGAAATTTTACATTTTTTTTTTTCATTTGAGATATTATAAAAGGACTCAAATCCGACTATTGAAGATTTTGGTTACGGTAACTATTTAGATTATCTCTATTGAAGATTTTGGTTACGGTAACTATTCAGATTTGTCCCTATAGACCTGACGCTAATCTTTCGTATTTCTCTCTATAGACATGACGTTATAATTGTAACGTGTTAAATTTTTTCAGCTTCTATAGGCCTAATGTTATAATTATAACATGTTATTAGACTCAAGCTATAGAAGACTCAAGCTATAGAGGCTGAAAAAATTTAACACGTTACAATTATAACGTGAGGTCTATAGAGACAAGATTCAAGCTATAGATGATGAAAAATTTAACACGTTACAGTTATAACGTCAGGTCTATAGAGACAAGACTCAAGCAGACGTCAGACTTTGAACGACATATAGAAGCGTCACCAACAAAGTTAACGCTAGGACGCCAGGTCTATAGAGGCGTCAGATTTGTCCATATAGGCCTGATGTTATAGTTGTAACGTTTTAGAGTTTTCGTCTTTTAAAATTTGGTGTCTGTTTGAGTCTGATAACGTCGACTACTACTCGATGTTATAGCTGTAACGTTTTAGATTTTTCATCATCCAAAGTTTGGTGTCAAAATTTAACACGTTACAATTATAACGTCAGGTCTATAGAGACAAGACTCAAGCTATAGAGGCTGAAAAATTTAACACGTTACAATTATAACGTCAGGTCTATAGAGACAAGACTCAAGCAGACGCCAGACTTTGAACGCCATATAGAGGCGTCACCAACAAAGTTAACGCTAGGACGCCAGGTCTATAGAGGCGTCAGATTTGTCCATATAGGCCTGATGTTATAGTTGTAACGTTTTAGAGTTTTCATCTTTTAAAGTTTGGTGTCTGTTTGAGTCTGATAACACCGACTACTACTCGATGTTATAGCTGTAACGTTTTAGATTTTTCATCATCCAAAGTTTGGTGTCAAAATTTAACATGTTACAATTATAACGTCAGGTCTATAGAGACAAGACTCAAGCTATAGAGGCTGAAAAATTTAACACGTTACAATTATAACGTCAGGTCTATAGAGACAAGACTCATGCAGACGCCAGACTTTGAACGCCATGTAGAGGCGTGACCAACAAAGTTAACGCTAGGACGCCAGGTCTATAGAGGCGTCAGATTTGTCCATATAGGCCTGATGTTATAGTTGTAACGTTTTAGAGTTTTCATCTTTTAAAGTTTGGTGTCTGTTTGAGTCTGATAACGTCGACTACTACTCGATGTTATAGCTATAACGTTTTAGATTTTTCATCATCCAAAGTTTGGTGTCTGTTTGAGTCTGATAACGTCGATTACTACTTGATGTTACTACTTGATGTTATGTTATAGCTGTAACGTTTTAGATTTTTCATCATCCAAAGTTTGGTGTCTGATAACGTCGACTACTACTTGATGTTACTACTTGATGTTATAGTTGTAACGTTTTAGATTTTGATGTTAAGTTGTTACTACTTGATGTTATGTTATAGCTGTAACGTTTTAGATTTTTCATCATCCAAAGTTTGGTGTCTGTTTGAGTCTGATAATGTCGACTACTACTTGATGTTACTACTTGATGTTATAGTTGTAACGTTTTAGATTTTGATGTTAAGTTGTAACGTTTTATATTTAAATTTTTCATCGCTTAAGTCTGATAACGCCGACCACTGCTATTTAAAGTTTGACGAAGCTAACGTCGACTACTACTTGATGTTATAGTTGTAACGTTTTAGATTTTGATGTTAAGTTGCAACGTTTTAGATTTAAATTTTTCATCGCTTAAGTCTGATAACGCCGACCACTACTACTTAAAGTTTGACGACGCTAACGACCTAGATTTTTTTTCTATGAATTCAGATATCATTAGATTTGTTTCTATGAGTTCAGATATCATTATATGTCAATTTTTTGAGATTCGTTTGTTGATCCTAAAGGACTAATCCAATTGTTCATGTAACACTTACCCTCATACTTATATATCATATCGTTCTCTTTTTTACTTTTCAATGTAGGATATGTACATGTTACATCTCATTTTTCATGTTATGGTTTCACATCAAATTACAATCCACTTAACAAAGCAATTTAGTACCTGAGATACCAGCAGTGGAGTAGACAAGGGCAAAGATCATGCCACCAAAAGACCAAGCAATGCCTTGAACACCAACCGAACCACATTTGTTCTTAGACCTTGACACCCCCATCACTGTCAACACAGTAATGTATAGGAACAAGAATGTCGCCATGAACTCAGCAATCCCAGCTCTCCAGAACGACCATGACTGCAGCTCTCCCGCCTCGAAAACCGGCGCCGGCGGTGGTTCTTTGTAGTCTTTGCTCTGTGCTGAGGTGCCCAATGGCTGCCTTTCGGAAAACCTGTTGCCTCCTATCATAACGTCTTCTTCTTTTCCTTCCATGGTGCCTTCTTTTTTTTTTTTTTGGTTCACGTGAAAAATGGTGTTATTCTTTTGGTTTGTTTCTGAAGGTGACGAGGTGGTGAGATTTATAGTAAAAGGGAGCTCAGAGAAAACGAAAGAAAAAAAAAAGGAAAAAGTGAAGGCGAGAGTGGAGGGGAAATAACAAAAACGAAAAGCATACATACAAACAAAGTCACTTGGGGATTGTTGAAGACGTTATGTTTTCATATGTGATATTAGGAGAAATATTTCCAGCTAATAAAAAAATTTCAGAAAAAGAGAGACAAAAATTTTACCTCGTATTTTTTTTTTGATGGACTGTCTTTGAAAGCAAAAGAAAAACACCAAAAACAAGACGCCATCAAAAAAGAAATGCTGTCATTTTAGTGGAGTCTTTACTCTGCTTTTGCAGTTGCTTTAAGCCTCAATTTTGAGGTACCATCATGAAGTCTTTTGTACTTAATTATAAAGATATATAATGTAAGAAATATATTAGAAAACTACACTAGTTTTGCTAATTATCGTCTTTTTAAATATTGTTTTTAGCTTTTTTTTTATGTGTTAATTATGAGAATTATGATCAGTGATTGTAGTGTTGTAATACTCCGGGAGCATGATTCTAACCCTTACATAAAAACATAATTCAACTAATAAGATGATTTCACTTATTTTAGAGTTAGTGTTCGATGACCAAAAATTGTAATATACAACAAAGGAAACAATGCTCTTAGTTGGTTTTAAGGTAGCAAATAGTTCGATGTTGTACAACTATAGTGTAAAAGTTTAGGCCATGCCTTCGAGTTGGAGTATAAGTTCTTCTTAGATTTACATATTAACTTATATGAACTTTCAGATTTTAGTACCGTCTTTTGCAACCAACGGTGAAGGAAATAGAAGATGAAATTGCCGACTTTTTCTCTCCTTTTTTTTTCCATCTTTCTTCCCATTTTCAAGGGAGACAATGACACTCTTTTTTTTTTTTGCTTTGAAATATGACAGAATAAAATAAAATGACTCGCTAAATTGGTTGTGCTTCTTATATTGTGAATTAACAGTTGATCGACACAGCTTAGGACAATTTTCATTATGTCTCATCAAGAAACAACTTCTGTGTGTTTCTAACACATAAATATGGTTTTATATATCCGACTCTCTTATACCGCGTCATAAACGAAAGTCCCTAAGTCAATGGGCAATGTTGTTGTTCGTTCCCTCCCTCCCAGACACATCAAAATGAGCTCGAAACAATCGAACGCATTATGATCGACGGGATTCACGCGACCAGGCCAAGGGCCATAGTCATGGGACTCATGCTTCACACACGTCTTACCTTCTTCCCCTTTTACTTTTATCCATGTTAATCTCTGCACAGCCGTTACAAAATTATATTGATTAGTAACTGTTAGTATAATATCATTCTATATGATCACGGTTATATGATCACAATTATCTTGCTATAAAGTTGATTGAGAATCGTTGACTAAATCACTTGGATATATTGTTCAAATCCTCCTTTCGATTATAGTTGGATCTTGGAAGATCTCTGAACGGTTACATAGTATAATTTCGAGCAGCGGAAACAGCCTCTTACACAAAGTATAAGGTAAGACTACGTACATCAGATCGTAAAGCGGTACAACCCCTCCCAAGACCATGCGCAAACACGGAGCCTAGTACACCGAGAACGCCCTTTATACTAGAGCAGCAGCGGATTACCCAGAGAAATTGTGTCAAGAGGGGAAAAAGAAGAGAGAAACTCTTGTTTGGGTGGACCATAGGTAGGAACCCAACTATTTTTCCCTCCTCGCTGAATTAAAAGGATAAGAACAGGCCAACATGCAAGCCACTAATTGACAGGGTAAAGAAGGCTAAAAGAAGACGCGTGACAGTCAGAAGGAAAATGGAAAATTGTAGGAGCAACACAAAAACGACCTGCAATTTGGCTTACTACAAGTGCAAAATGAATCTGTGCACATAATGCACAACACAAAACTAACTTATTTGTAAGCCATGTTAGACATTTCAAACGTCAGCTGCAGGCAAACTGGAAAGATTTGCACTCCCTGCTCTCCTCCTATATATACAACATAAAGAACATACAGTGGAGAAGAGAAATAAACCTCTTCAATGCAGAATAGTGAAGAAGCACCGATAAAAGTAGCAGTAACAACGATCCAGATGCAATCATCCCAAAGTATTATGGGAAGACTAAGATGCCAAAGGACCAAAAACCAGGGGGTCAACCTGGTGTATGAAGTGGAATAGGTATACCAATTCAACTCTTCACAAACCCCTATGCCATAATGGAAGCAAGAGATCTTGGATTCCTGCATCATAAAGCAGCAGGTGATCTGAGATCCTGAACTCTGTGTCAGAATCTTTAAGTAGTAATTATTGATTGCTCAACTAATGTTTGGCTCCATTTCCAACCACTAGCAACTATAAGTTAGAAGTTTCGAGCACAATCAACTCTCATTCTAGTTACCGAAACATCCACCGGCGCCAGTAAAGTCCACAGGCTTACCAACATATTTTCTCTCTCCTCCAAATGTAGCAATGCAGTTTCGTTGATGCTCTGATCTGAGAACTATTTCTAGATCCTCGGCATCAAGCATGTCCTTGAGGTCCTCTTTAATGTCTGATGCATTAAATGGCACTGCACTAATGAATCATAAAATTTCAGCCGCACATCATCAACAACAAACAGTTAAACGCCTATAATTACTGCGACATCAAGTGGGCAGAGCGTGGTTTGCCAGTAAAAAACCAATAAGTTAACCATCCTAAATATATTCAACGAAAACTATGTCCAAGATTCATTCTTGCACAGAATTATGCATTATTCCTTTCACACAGTAAACAATTTACAGGGAAACAACTATAGCGACTATCAGCCTATATCATCAACAACAGTCAAGCCTTCATGCATCATTTCAACAAATAAATTTGAAGTGCTCTTACAGCACTCTTATTGCTGTGCCTGGTACACAAGCAAGGAGTTAAAGAATACCAAAGGAATCCTATCCAGTTCAATATCACCATCCCAAGTATACAATGCAGACATTTACAATACTACTTAATCTGTAAAGCTGAACCATCTCATCATAAAATTGAACAAGTAACTAAGGCTTACTGGGCATGAATTATAAATAGGCAGGCTCCGCTAAGGTAAAGTTTAAAACAAGCAAGAAACTCTGAAAGGGCAAAAATGTGAGCCATCAGGCATAATTGGGCTTAGATATAATGATACATTAATGTCGAATGAAATTCCAGTTTCAACTTCTATTGCGTCTATGACTTAGCGTCCCCTTTTCTTTTTCCTTTTTGATTACTTAAAATCTTGCATGCTATTTCATAGTTTCTTTTGGCTGAACGTTCTCATATTCATTTCAAGGTTCTAGTATAGTTCGTAAATCTATATTTTCTGTTTTTCCAAACTATCCCCTTGTCCTGTTGCTTCAACTAGTGTGCTTTTTTCTCTTCAGTTTCATTACTTTTTATCCACTAAGAAAAAGAACAATAATTTCTTCTCCAACATTACAAACATAAGTAGCAGTTCAGTTACAAAAAACTTTTTTTTGCTTCAAAACAATAATACATCATCAATCAATGATAACTTTAAAAAAGTTGAGGTACAAAGGAAAAGAAACAGCAAAATAGCCAAGAATCCAACCTGAAGGGCAACAGGAAATGCCATGGTATACTGCAACATAGCTTTCTTAAGACGAGCATCACTAGTGATGCCAACACTAGCTATCAGTTGCCTTGAAAAATCATTTGCCCCTGCAACTATCTTAGTCCATGACTTCCTTCTTTCTTCATCCTTGAATATGACACCTCAGTCCTGAACACTAGCAAAAGGGCCAGAGCTGGAGCTGTCAGCTGATAAGGCAATGGAGAGGCCCTCGGCACAGGAAAGAATTCAAGTAACCAGTGCAAAGCAATTGCTGTATAATAACTTGCAATAACTGCTGCCACAAAAGTGAAACCAATCACTGGTGGAACCAGGGACACAATCACCCTTAAACTCAGGCTAGACATCAAACGCCTTATGTGCCTCAAAGAATTCCTGTGCTCCACCCACTTCTCATGATTGTACAACGGCCTCTTCTTTTTCATGCCTATTGTGCATAGGAAATTCCACAGAAATTGATCAGAATTAGAACCATCAAACAAATTATCAGAATAACATAACTATCTAACAAATGCTAGATCAAATAAGACTTAAATATTTATGTCTCATTGGTCGTGATAATTAGCATTTGGCACTGTTAAATTTGTACATATATCTGCTACACATCTCTGTAATAGCTTAGACAACTGAACTTTTCTAAGTATCCAAGCAATACGGTAATCAATATAAGAGAAAGAGGTTGGACCAAATCTGTCGGGGCTGATTACACGTTTAAAGTGCTTGAAGATACAAATTGCGCATGTGTCTAAATTTATGATGTGGTAATTCAATAAGAGACAGCTAGTCACACACATTGGCCAAAACGTGAATGGTCACATACAATTAAACGAAACCTGGGTGCATCATATGCACAACCAACTATATCAGGAATTACATAGGTTCGGTATAATTAATCATTTACTATACCCATTTTATGAGTTCTTTCGTATGTTCTTCTGAGTTTCTTGTATATTTCGTTCACTATAATGTTCTTTCTTTTTCAGTTCTTTTTCAAGTTTTTTCTGGGTATGCTAGAAAAGCCACAAGTAGTGAGCAAATGATACAAGCAAATCGAAATACATAAAAAAAAAATCAAAAGAAGTACAAATTATGAGTATTACCAAATAGTTCAATATACTAAACATAACAAAAATCCAATTATACCTTTCTCTTTAATGCCATCAGCCCCGTCGGGAATAGCTTGTACAATGGAAATTAGTAACTGCGTTTGCTTGGAGGATGTCTGAGGAGTTTTGGGATGACTGTGAAGAACAGCGGACTCTGAGGGGAAATTTGTGGTGTTGCTTGAAAGGCAGAAAAATTGGTGCTGAGAATCGAGGAAAGCTCGGAGAGAGATATGGGAGGATGAAGAAGAGAGATTGGTAGAGGCATTGATGGAAGAGATTCATTGATACGGCGATGAAGAAAGGTGGAAGGAGGTTGAAGAAAGGAAGAGGACATGCTGGACGTGGTCTTTTTATACTTGCATGTATGTTCTGAAACTTCCTGCAGCAGAAGATTGGTCCCAGTAATCTGGCATTTCACATGAATTGGTTCCACCTTTTTCTAAAAACATTTCTAGCTAATGCAAAATTTGATATATACCAACCCATGGCCTTTTCTTCAGATAATTCCATTAAGATCACAATCATCCTAGGCTATACAAGACCAAATTAGAAGAGAAAAGTAAAGGGAGAAATGGACACTGCAAAGGAATCAAACTGGGGAAAAAAGAACTTCCGCGCATGAGGATATACAAGATCTTTTGATTCATAGGATCTAAAACAATTCAAATAGTCAGAGATCTACAACTCACTACATCAGCATCATAGTGAGGCAATGGCACAGAAAAACTCAGCAAGACTCTGCTTGCTTGTCCACCGTTTTCTGTATCATATATCATGGTACTTAAACCCTCCCCAATAATAAAAATCTTCTTCCCAATTGAGACAAGCTGACAACGTGGTCTCGTCTTTAAAGATGAAAATCTGCCAACAGCCTCCCAGTCTCTAGCATCCTTTTCCCATTTCATCAGTCGAGTTCCTGAAGTCAGGTTCAAGGCAAAGAGCGTCCCACCAACAACTGCAGCCGGACCATTCCATCCCATTGCCATGCCAGGATCTGGATATTCCCATGTTTTACTTGATGGTTCATATACAACAACATCAGAATGGTGAGAAACAGTTGAACTACAGCGAACAAAAATTTTCCCATCAAGGACTACTGAATCTTCAATATCATGAAGAAGAAAGGAATCTACAGTAGGATTCCAACAATTTTTGAGGGGGTCATATGTATCACAGGACTGAGGATTACAGGATCTAGGACCTTGGCCACCAATTACAATGATTTTTCCATCCACGGTTTGGCTGGCAAAATAGCACCTGAAATCCATTTAACAAAAGAACGGTCTCCACATCAGATCTCTCCAATGACAGGCTTTATTAACAGTAGTCATAGACCCTTCCAGTTTTAAGAAATTGCATAGCTAGAGAATGGAAGAAGAAAAGAAAATCCAAAACGTGAAAATGGCAAGTTTTCTTAATACAAGTAAGTTATGAATCTCAAACGTGAAAATTTTTTATCTCTAATGACCAACTGGAACTTATACAATACAGTAGATTACCCAAATAAAATAAATAAATAAAGGTGACAGAACAGCATATGGCAGCAAAAACATCAGACCAAGAATACCTTGCAACTGACAAGGAAGCCGCCTTGCTCCAACTATTTGATGCAGCATCATAAGAATACATTTCATCACTAGCATCTTCGATCCAACCACAGCCACCAAACAGGTAAAGTTTCTTTCCTAAAACTTCAAAGCCCATACCAGTTCTCCTGCAACAGCAACTAGGAACTCCTTTAATGCGCTTCCATCCGTCTCTTATATCATTGGGGTTTAAAACATAACAGCAAAGGTGATCTAACTTGTCTTTACATAAGGCATAGATCCATGTCTCCTGTAGATGATGTTTTTGGCGGTATAAATACCAGTCATCACTACTTACTAGATCTCTCCATGACTTACAAACACCTCTTAGCGCAGTATGATACCTCCTAGGAACCCTTGCCAAGCAGAAAAGGGATATATCATCAGGAAGGCCAGGTATCAGCAATGACTGTCCCTGACAGTTGCTAGCTGGTAATACTTGTTCATTAGGATGAGAGCTTTCAAAACCATCTTCAAGTGCACGTGCCATTGTTATGCTATACAAAATCTGATAAAAAGAGGACTAAATCAAACCGTGACTTTCAAAATCAAGTCAACTTTGACAATTACTCAACACTTTTTTCCACCAAAGATGTCCCAGCAGGCAGGCTCATCACAATGTTCTATTTAATCCCCAAAATCAGAGAATATCCAGAAACTTTGAAGATTAAGTTTATTAAAGACAATTTCAGATGAAAACAATCTCAAAACTACAGAGAAAAAAATTTGAATAAATACATAAAAATCTAGCCCCAACCATGAAGCATTTATCGCATCGTTATGGTGTCCAACCAATTTTACCAGAGGTTAACAGACAGGCAAACGTTCAAGTAGGAGCAACGGCGATATAGTAAGATTAAACTACTATTAAACGAGAGAATCACACTCATTGCAAGACACGGATTTGCTCTTGAAACAATGGATGTGGAACAGGATAAATATATATCCAAGCTAAGCATCAATCAAGGATTTCAATGTAACAATTAAATTAACAAGTACAATACTAAAGGAAGATGCCAGATAGTAACAATTCGCTACCACCGATCCAAATTCCAAACTGAAGATATAATTAAAATTAGAAGTTGAAAAAAAAAAAAGCGTTAAAATGCACGTCTACAACTTCCTGACCACGGAAAATCGATCGGGCGAAATAATGATCTAACGATAATCCAAACTTTTGATGCAAAACAGAAAAAGTAGTGGATTGAACGTATAAAAGCAACGCGAAAAGAAGAAGACGAAGGTCATAGGAATGGTTTACTACCTTGGAAGGAACTTCTCTGCAATTTCTTGCATCCGTTGAAGGCGGAGAGATCTTTTGGTTTAAAAACACGTGGTTTTTGCGTAAAAGTTGAAAAAAAAAAGAAAAAAAAAGGAGGGGGGGGGGGGGGGGGGGGGGGGGGGGGGGGGGGGGGGGGGGGGGGGAAGAAAAACACAGGAACGGAAGGGCGTTGATGGCTGGTACATTTAGGCAGGGTGATTTGAAATTAGCTATCGGTATCCGAATTAAAATCATACATGCTAAAATCGAAATAAGTTTGAACTCTAAATGAATTATATTTGATATAAAAACTGGAATAAATTTTATTACTATACATGTTGTTTGAAACATATTTGAGAAGAAACGAGAATTAAAAGCGCACACACCGATAGTGGAGCAGTGATGACATCATGTTGTGACATTTCGCAATAGAGGAGGTTTCACTCGATCATCAATCTATGAGTTAGAGAGATATTGATACTCATATATTGATACTCATACACTTTAAATAAACACAATAAATGAAATCATTCCAATGATACACGTTTCTTGATTCCGACACCCACCAACCAAATGCTCCCTTAATAGTCTCGTTTTTACCAAACTAGGACTATCCCATGCCTATCATTCAGACTTCATAGTAATGTTTTCCGCTTTTAAAACACGGATGAAACAGGAGTAGAACTCTAACCTATTGTGTTTCGATGTGGATATTTGATTCTTTCAATTTATATTCGAGCTATATCAATTGGTTTATGTTCATCCTAGATGGAATTTGTTTCCACATAGGTGTTAAATCTTTTTTCGTAAAACCAAATCGAGAGTAAAGTGTTACAAAAGTATTTTTTAGGAAAATGTCTAGTGTGAACCAATAAGAAAATATGTGTTTTTATATTTTATTTTATTTCTATTGGTTCATACGAGAAGTAAGGGTGACAAAAATTTAGGGTTCAGGCAGGTTTTAAAAAGAAAATTCGAAACTGACTTGCCAGGTCGGCAAGTCGTTTCCGAGTTAGCCAATCTGATTTTTGAGTTTGATGGGTGATAAACACAGAAACTGACGGCTGAATACGACAAAGTATTTTCCCGTCAGTCAGCAACAGTAAACGTTGTTGGACCCCACTGCTGGATGCAGCTTAGTCCAGCCCGGCCAATCCAGTCAACTCTGCCCTGCTAACTAGCAGGCCAGCTCTGCCCAGAAGACGAACTTCCTCAGCAGGCCTTGGCCAGTTCAACTCGGCCAGACTAGTTTTGCTCACAAAGTCACAGGCCTAAGTCTCGAGGACAAATCTGCCAATATGCCCAACTAACCGCAGGACGCTATCACAAAGGGTCTCGCAGTTCAGTTCAATCATCCCAGCCAAGGGACGGGCCATACTCTTCATTTCAGCTTGGCCAGTGTCCAGATCAAGTCGGAGCTTACCCCGAATCATTCCGGCAACAGCGCCTAGGTCGGCACCCTCCAGACCAGCTCGTCCAGGTCAGCTCGGTAAAGCCCTCCTGACCAACTTCAGACATGCTACCCCCACCTCGGTTTTCTAGCTAATCTGCTCATACAGCACCTCAGCTCGGCCATGGCATGCTTAGCCCGGCTCCTGCCACCCAGCAACCTTGGCCACACAACCTAACGCGTGGCAACACATGGCCATCATACAAACTGGGATTGCCAGCAGCGCAGCCATTTGTTTCCATGTGCCAACCATGCAGAGGAAAGCTGTCAGCAGTGCAGCCACCTGTAGTCGAGTGGCAGCCATGCAAGCAAGGACTGCCACCAGAGCAGCCAAATGTCATCACCGTATTACTCCTGGCCATGCAGCCCTTTATTTCAACATTTATACAGACACGATTCCTCAGCTGGAGCCAGACCAAGTCCATTCAGATCCACTTTAAGTCCTGTTTAACTCCAATTTTAGCTCAGCTCACTCCCAGTTTGAGCTCGTCTACACTTAACAACCACCCTCTCAAAAGAGAGACCATATCAGGTTGTTTCAACCTCTACTTCCAACATAAATTCATACAAATATGCCCGAAACTGACTTGAACGTCGGAGGATTTTCTCCAGGGCATTAGCCATGTGCCTCTAATTTTGTCTTCCTCCCGCATGTTGTAGAAAAGACCCTAACAAGACGATTTCAACGTCACTTTTGGTTCACCTCTAATCCACCTGGTGAGGATCCACCCTCGTCACCTGCCCTGTGGGGTTAACTCTTATCCGATAATTCTAATTTCTAAGGATATGAGAATTCATATACACATGCCAAAGCATGACGGTGCGGGCCCCCATAGGCAAGCTTTCTGAATCATTCAGACTATGCCATGGCATAGTCCATTCTTTCTTACTAACTTATGGAATGACTACAAAAATGGGATAGGATCCCCTCACCGCAAACTCCTCACCCTATGCGTCACCGCACGACACGTGGTAGCAGGGGTGGGTGGTGATGCTATATGAGGGTCATCGCATCTAGCCTCACCATCCACCCCCTGCTGCCACGTGTCGCGCGGTGGTGAGGGGTTTGCGGTGGAAGGATCCTAACCCTGCAAAAACAGCATAATCAAACAGGTCAGCTTGGTTGAGGAAAAGAAAATTGAATGAGGAATCATTTTTACATCAACAACAACATTACTCTATCATTTTAAAGGCTCCCGTCTATTACTAGATATGGAAGATCGGATGTACACAACTATACTTTAGAAACAGACAGATGTTGTTTTCCGATGATTCATAATGAAAATTGCGTAAAGCTGTGTCGATCAACTACTACTTCACAATATAAGAAACACAACCAATCTAGTGAGTCATTTTGATTTATTCCATCACGTTTTAAATTCAAAAAAGAATGTATCTTTGATTTGTATTTGAAAGGAAAGACTAACCACTTTTACATGAAAATACAAAGTCAAGTTTGTGCAAAAACTTGCCAGTATTAAAAACCGCTGAAGTTTTCAAATTTCGCTAAATTAAACACTAATCATTGTTCTGAAACAAAGGTTTTCAACATCATATAATTACTTTAAAAAACAGTTTTCAATACCATATTGCTCCACAGGATGAATTTGAAGGGAATTTTTTTTTAATTAATATAAGTTTCACTTCCTTCAGGCAACAGCAACACTAAACTGCATTCAGGTTAAAGAATTCAAACGCGCAAGTTGAGAAAAATTATGTTAGCCAAATAAAATTATTTCTTGATAAGTATCTTATGATAAATAAGTATTTAGTGCTGTAAAAGAGTTAGAAACTGCGAAAAGTCATTTATAGCCGTTACGTTTCCAGTACTACAACTACTATATATGAGTTCTGAGTTTCTTTTTTTTTTATTTTATCAGAAAAGAAAAGAAATATACATAAAAGTTGTATCTATTTGACTTTTTCACTTAATTAATTAGATGAGTCTGAATATTTATAAGCTTTCCCAACATTTACCGTCCACTTAATTTAATAGCTACTCTCCAAAAAAAATTAAGGGTCCTCACCGCACTCCTCACCGTGCGACACATAGTAGCAGAAAAGATAGTAAGACTAGATAAGAATACGGTGAGGGATCTCATTCTCTTTTCTGCCGCTACAAATCTCTCAAAAAATACAGCATTTAACGTTTTCACTCAAATCTTTAATGCTACTTAACACGATATTTGCATAGAATATATTATTAAAAATTGACATTTGAAAACTTTTCAGGTAATAAATGTAATGTTAAAATTATCCAAACTTCGTATTGTCAGCCATAATAAATAAAATTTTAGACGTCATAGATATACACTATATACACACACATCACAACAACAACATTACCTCATTGCGTTACAGGCTTCCGACTACGGCGGGGTATGAAGGGGTCGGATGTACGCAATCATACTCATATGTTAGAAACACACAGAGGTTGTTTCGCGATGACTCATGTCAAGTTGTGTCGATCGATTGCTATTTCACACTATAAAAAGCACAACTAATTTAGTGAACCATTTTGCTTCACTATATTCTCGATGACTCATCACACACACATACGTGGGTGTATATATATGTATGTATAGCACACACGTAGCACCACAGAATCAGACACAAACTGCGAATCATCTTTTACAATGTGAATTAGGTGCTTGAACTTTTGTTTTTAATGAAGAAAGGTGCTTGGATTGTTTGATGAGTTCATTACAATTATAAAAATGTAAAGAACATGTACTTCACAACTAAAGCAATTAGAAAAATGCATCGCAATCAAGCATGTAATAGATTGTATTTATATTTGTATATTATTCAATAAAGAGCTTCATTATGGGGTTGGTGAAAAAAATAAAATATTATATGGTTCTGATTAATTATTATGGATACTTAACCACGTTATGTCGTTTAAATACACATATATAATAACAAGAACCATACCCAGTATATTCCAACGACAGCAAAAGCTATCGTCAAAGTCTCGGAAGGATGAAAGGCATGCAAACAATAACTCTATCCCAATGGATAAAGAATTTGCTTCCAGCCACAAATATATAAGAAAAGATTGAGATAAATAGATGTACATTAAGTTATCATACCAATTACCATGATGGTCGATTGCTCATGCAACTAGACAATCAGCGTTTAAATACACAGATATATAAGAAAAGATTGGGTTGAAGAGATGTACATTAAGTTATTATACAAGGATAATTGATTGTTCATGCAACTGGAAATACAAAAATTTAAACTTCATAAGGCAAAAACTGTCACTATAGCACATGTAACTATATTGATGATAAATTTATATTCATACTACAAGAAGTTATAATCATGAAACATTGCATTCAAATTTAAATAACATAATTATCAAAGAAAATGACAACTTAATAATTTTCCAAGAAGTATTACTAGTGGCTAATTGACCAGATTTGGTTAAAAATAAAGAAAAACCAAAAAGTAAACTGTATTTATCATGTTTTAATACAATTAGTAAGTTTAACTTATAGATTTATGAAGATGCCTATGTCCTTACAATTAGTATAGTAAGAAAATAGTAATTATTGCATAATCGAAATGTAGCAAATTTTATAATATTTATGTCTTTGTAGACCAGATCTTTCAGCAAGGGTCCATAGCTCAGTGGTAGAGCAATTGACTGCAGATCAATAGGTCACCGGTTCGAACCCGGTTGGGCCCTGTGTTTTTCTGGTTTAAATATATTTTTGGCTTTTCCACTCTTTCACAATTATTTTCTATTTTGCGTTTTCACCCCTATACATACATATACAAATATATATACATACACACAATTTTCTTTTGTTTTTTTTTTCCTGCGTTTCCACTCTTTCGTAATTATTTCCAATTGTTCTGCAATCTAGTTTTCTCATTATTCACAGCCTTCGATTCTTTTTCCTTAATCAACCTTTCCTATCTTTTCATTGATTACAATTTTTGTCTTTTTTTCATTATTTGTACATATACACATTTACGGCTATTTTAACATAGGAAATTTTCTATTTGTATTTACTAAATTCCTTCACTAACACACTAAATGTAATAGTTATAGGATCAAAGATAAATCATAGTCCATCCTTGGTTCCCGGACAATAGTGTAGGTCCCATATGTTATAGCTATAGGATCAAAGATAAATCATAATATTTAATGCTACATCTAATTTTAAAAAATCATGGTCCAATTGGTATGTAGGACTCATAAGTAACACCTGCATATAGACCTAAAAAGATCATAGATGTACCATGATATTTATGGCTATGAGATCGTAAATGAGCCATAGACCTATATATGGACCTCACACCATGATATTTATGGCTACGAGATCGTAAATGAGTCATAGACCTATATGTGGACCTAATGAGCTCATAGATGAGCCATGGTATATCATTACTGTGGCCCATTTCTCATTCTTGACAATACTATAGGCCCCACATGTAATACCATGAGATTCAAGATGGTTCATGATATTCAATATTAAAATCTAATTTAAAAAATTATGGCCCGATCATAGTATAGTGGGTCTCACACGTATGACCTATATATATACTTAATGAGATCATGAATGAATCATAATATTTGTGAGTGTGAGATCATAGATGAACCATCAAAAGGGCTACATATAGATCTTAAGAGTTTATGGATGAACCATGACATGTTATGGTTATGGTGTATCTGACCTTTGACGATATTGTGGGTCTCAGATATGATATCTATTGAATCAAAGACGAATCATTATACTTAACACTAAAATTAAATTTTCCAGTCATGATAAAATAGGTCCCACATGTAGGACCTACATATGTACATATAGAAATCACAGCTGAACTATGATATATATGATTATGAGATCACAAATGAACCATGAAACGACCTTCGTATAGAACTAAATAGTTCATAGATGAACCATGATATATGTGATTGTGGTCTATTTCTTGTCTTTCATACAATAGAGTTGGTCCAATACCTATTGTTTACCTGATATTACTGTAAGTTCCCTATGTGATACCAATAGGATGAAAGATGAATCATGATATTTAAAATTAACTCTAATTTTAAAAAATTATAGTCCCATCACGATATAATGGGCTCATATGTAGAACCTACATATGTACCTAATAACATTAAATGATGAACCATATTCATAATTATGAAATCATAGTTGCACCATCAAATGAACTATATATGGACCTAATGACATGATAGATAAACCACAATATTTATGAATGTAGTTCCTATCTTGTCTCTCATGACAGCTCCAAATTCCTTATCATTTTCTCACCGTTCGCCACATGGCACCAGAAGGTTGGTGAGGCTAGATGAGAGGTGGGAAAAAAGAGGTGTATAAAAGGGTGGCTATCATACAACGAACGGTGGAAAAGGGGTGAGGGATGTGAAGGTGAGGAGATCTGATCCCGTCTCTCATACAATGCATACCATACGTAGGGCCCATGTAAGAGATCTATATAAGGATTCTGTTCGAGCACAACTCTAGTAGCATGAACCGAAGTTGAACACACAATGTTTCCTTTGGATTTACGCTCGTCATCTCTCCCCTTTCCCAATTAATCCTTGTCTCCTAAGCCTCTAAAGGCAAACTTTAACTCAAAACTCGTACTCCGTTTTTCTCCCATTTAATAAAGTTGAAATCTTTGACCAATTCTCTCGAAAAAAAAACATCAAGAATTCATTCCACAAGTCAATGGTTGCATATGGTGCTTCCCATGCAGCTAACGGTTTTATGTGTGAGCCGTTTGCTTCTCAAAAGTTTGTGATTTTATGCGTAAGGCTCCTAATTTCTCCCCCCTTCACCCCTCCTTAATGGGGGTTAGTAAGAGTTTTGTCAGTAGTGGAGCAGAGCAGTTACAATTTGGATCTTTATCCGTTTGTTTTTGTCTTTGAACTCAAGCCTCTCCTAGTCTATCTTAGTTTGGTGAGCTGTAAAAAAAGATATCATCTTTCTTTGTGTTCTACATTTTTGACACCTCATTTGGGTTTTTTTAATTTGTTTTTACCTTGTATTAAATTCTCAGTTTTTGTAATTTCCTCTATCTATCAATTTCCCAGTTCTAGCTTAGTTATTTAAGCATTGAGTTTAGTTCTTGACGGGGGAAAATTGAATTTGTCGAGCTCTGTTTTTTTTTTTCTTTTGTTATCAAAGAAGGACCATGTTTACCTGCTACTTGTGTTTGCATTTGTTCTTTCACACTTATATACTTGATTTGTAGCATAAAAAGAGTCCTTATCAGGCGCTTTGAATTTTGTTATGAACTTGAGAGGGGTGATTTTGCTTGGCAATGCCATTGCCTGTTTTGAAGAGTACACTAAGATTTGCCTGCTGCCTTGCTGCTTGATTTCACTATTGAGCCCCATGTTTTTCTATTTGCTGGTTTGATTCTTGTAGTTCCGAGTTCTACACTAGGGCCCTTGTTTCATCTCCAAAAATTGGGTCTTTTTGACAGATTTGTTGTGATATTTGTGGCTTTGAATTGTTAAAGATAGGACCTTTAGCCAAGGAATTCTCTTCTACTTCTTTAGATGAGGTGATTTGAAGTTCAACTTCGTGGAACCAAATTTAAGGAAAGAAGAAAAGCAATGGCTTATTCGGGTTCAGCTTCTTATTATAATCAGAAAGGGATGACTGGTTCTGGAAATAGTTTACCACAGGGATCACCGCCCCTTTATCAGTTATCTAGTGCTAGTGAACCATTTCGATCACATACTGTAGGTAGCTCCACCGGATCAGCATTGCCTGTGGAACCTTCTTCAGGCATGTCTTCTCATGGAGTTAATGTAGGTAGTGCACCATCTGCGGTGGCAGTAGGGGAGGTGGTTCGTAGGAAGCGAGGAAGGCCGCGCAAATATGTATCTGATCCCAAGGTTTCATCAGCATTGCCTTCTCCTCCTTCATCCACTCCAATAACAAGTACATCATCTCCAACTGTAAAACGTGGGAGAGGAAGACCGCCTGGAAGTGGACGAAAACATCATCAATTGAGTTCATTTGGTAACCAATACTTTGCAATGGCTTTGTGAATTCTGGTTTTAGTTTAAGACTTATGTTGCACATATACTGTATCTTTCTTTAATAAGGGTGATAGTCTAGTAATCTTGCTGGAAATAGAAGAAAACGCTGTTATTTATAAAGAGAAAAGGATTTGGTTGCCAAAATGTTAGCTTGATGATAATTATTCAGACAGTACAGTTTTGCTTTTCCTTGTCTTCACATATTCACAGCGGCAATAAACGCAAAGCGGAATTTGGGTTTTTAAATCAGCATGAACTTTCTTGATCATGTTAAGTTGTTTTGTAATTCAGTGCATCAGAGTCAATCACTTCTTATACATTGATAATGGCAGACCCCACTTCTATATTTATTTTGCTAGTTAGATCGCCTTGCTGTTTGTTATTGGTAATTCACTCAGCAAGTTGACTAATATTGAGAAAGTTAATTGTTTTCTAGGTGGATGGCTATCAAGTTCAGCTGGGATTGGTTTTACACCACATGTCATCACCGTGTCTGTAGGAGAGGTATGCTACAGGTCATTCTTTATTCAATGAGTTTTGTTGAAGCTAACTTTCGATGGAGTCAAGGATACACTCTTCCTTGACTTTGGAATATGATGGAATAAAGCAAAATGACTGACTAAATTGGTTGCGCTTCTTATATTGTGAAGTTGCAGTTGATCGACATAGCTTGACGCATTATTATGGATTATGGGGAAACAACATCGGTGTGTTTCTAACACATGGGCATGGTTGCGTACATCCGGCTCCCTCATACACCGCCATAGACGGGAGCCTCTAAGGCAATAGGGTAATGATGTTGATGTTGTTGTTGAAGCTAACTTCAAAATACTGCTGGCACAAGAAATGTTTGCATGATGGAACACTTAAAAGTCACTAAACCTGCTAAAAGTTATTGCTTTTCCTGAAAACGAATAGAAGCTTGCTCAACCCTGATAGCACCAGATTTTTGCATATTTTGACCTTAAAGAAAATTTTTAGTCCATACATTTTTTAGGACTTATTTACATTTTCAATGGAGTCAACAACACATTATTCTTTGCCTTTTGAATATGATGGAATAAAACAAAATGATTCACTAAATTGGCTGCGCTCCGTATATTGTGAAGTAGCAGTTGATCGACATAGCTTGATGCATCATTATGGGTCATCGGAAAACAACCTCTGTGTGTTTCTAACACATGGGTATGGTTGCGTACATCCGATCCCTCCATACCCTGCCATAGGTGGGAGCCTCTAAGGCGATGGGGTAATATTGTTGTTATACATTTTTCAGGACTTATTCCTGTGTTCTTAAACTTCAAAATCGGTCAAAATCGCAAAAGCAGGAGTGATCTTATCGGTGTGCCCTACTGTGTGTGTCCCGTCACCACGCTACCCCAGAAGCTTTGCCGGCGAGTCAGGAGACTGGCCGAAAATCAACCTGCATGGACCCTAATCCACAGGAGCTGAACTCAGAGGAAGCAGATCTGCTGCGAAGGAGCACGAAAAAGATGAAACGCCATTTAATGGAAGAAGATGGGTCTCAGGACGGTCAATCGGAGGCGGCAGCGGAAGGATGGGCTGACTTGTTTCGGCCGAAGGATATGCAGACCGGGATTTACACTGGCGATGAGGAGGAAGATGATTCTGTCGATGAGATGCTTGAACAGTATGACGAAGCGATTCTGCTTGGAACAGATGACATTGGATATTTCGATTGAGGAGTGCAGGGAGCAATGGAGACCTTGGAAACGGGCGCTCATTGTGAAGGTTTTGGGAAAACAGGTATCCTTTCGGATTCTTGAAAAACGCTTGTACGATCTTTTGGGCTTGGGGAGTAGGATTGATATTGTGGATCTTCCTGAGGGTTATTATGTTGTTAGATTCTATTCACGTAGTCAATATCTTCATGCATTAGAAGGTGGTCCGTGGATGGTGCAAGGATGTTATATCACAGTTATGATATGGAAGCCGTTTTTTTCTGCTACTCGAAACACTGTGACGAATACTTTGGTATGGATTCGCATTCCTGATCTTCCGTTAGAATTTTTCAAAGAAGAAATGCTTTTGCGTGTTGGGAGTCTCCTGGGCAAACCAGTTAAGGTAGACCATACGACTGATTTGGTTGGGAGAGGGAAGTATGCTAGGATTTGCGTCGAATTAGATCTGAGGAAGACTCTTGCATCTCGCATCAAGGTGAATGGTAGAGTCTTTCCTATTGAGTACGAAGGTCTCCCCTAAATTTGTTTTAAGTGCGGGCTATACGGTCATGTGGCTGATTCCTGTGGGCAGGGCGTGACCAACCCCGTTGAGAAACCTGATACTGCTAGCCGATCGAAAGGAATGGATAAGTCCGCACCCTTTGGTCCTTGGATGATCGCCACCAATAATAGGCGTAGAAGAATTCAAGCAGTGACAACCCCAAACAAATTCGAGAACCAGGTTGTCCAGCGGGCGAGGGGGAAAGGTGATCCGGGGATAAATAGGTTTGATGTGCTTAGTGGCCCTGATGAGGAAAATGATGATGGTCCTGAAGAGGACGGGTTGGAGGCGGAGCTGAGGCGTATCGTTGACAATGGCCCTCCTGTTACTTTTCAAGCATCAGTAGCGAAGGGGGGGGAAGGAGGTTCAGGCAATAAGGAAGAAGAAAGAAGTGGCTGTGAAACAAACAAGCAAGGTTAAGATGCCCTCAAAACATCAAAAACCATGGGAAGTGCATACTTTTGGGGACCACTTTGTGGATGATGAAACTGGTAGAATGTTGATTAGAGGAGGTGGGGGTCGTGGCCGAGGCTCAAGTAGTCGTGGCAGGGGAGCGTCTTTTGGATCTCGGTCCCTCAGGGACATTACAAATGCTTCTCAACGCCCTAATAGGAGTGTCCCCTTTGAGGTGGCTACTGCGGAGGAGTGGCCGAGATTAGAGAATAGCGTCAAGCGATCGTCTAGACCGGAGTTGGCGGTGTCGATTAAACAACATCCCCCGGACCCAACGGACGTGATTATGGGAGGTTTGAGTCCACAAGACTCTACTGCCGTGGCCAAGGGGGTTGTTGAAGAAATGCCGAATGTTGGTGTGAGTGATCCTATGGTGGGTTTGGATGGAGACCCCCAGTTAATCTCTTGACTGGTATCCAATGAAGGTCATGGCATGGAATTGCAGAGGGGCATCGTCACCTAAATTCCGAAACGGGTTGCGTGAGTTGCTCAATGATAATAGACCGGATTTTCTATTTTTGTGCGAGACTAGGATGCAAAGTCGTGATGCCGGATGGATCCTTAAGTTTTGTGGATTCTCACAGTTTGTGGCTGTCGAGGCTCGGGGATTTGCCGGAGGTTTATGGTGTCTGTGGGATGATGATTTGGTGCGAGTGAAGGTCATGGGGTACACTGCCCAGATGATTAGTGTTCGGATTACTGGGTCGGAGGGTGTGTGGCTCTTATCTACGGTGTATGCTTCCCCTGTTATAGCTATCCGTGATACGTTTTGTCAATATGTTGAGAAAATGAATGACGTTGTGAAGATCCCCTGGTGCTTGATTGGTGATTTTAACCAGGTCATCTATCCGGAGGATAAGCATGGCGGTAGACCGCTGCGTGGGTATGCGGCGTCTCGTATGCGGACAATGTTTGAGAAGTGTGAGATGTCGGAGGTGGCGTTTGCTGGTCCTAAATTTACCTGGACTAACTGTCAACAAGGCCATTCCAAAATCCAATAGAGGTTGGATCAATGTTGGGCTAATAGTCAATGGCAGAATACCTTTCCTCGGGCTTTTGTACGACACCTACCTCGGGTACATTCCGATCACTCCCCTATTTTGCTAGCGTTGGATAATTTATCGTTTAAGAGGACGGTGTCCCCTCCATTCCGAATACAAAGTATATGGTTGAGGCACCACAGCTTCAGAGAGTTTGTGAAGCAGGAATGGGTGGAGTTTCCGGGTAATATTACGGCGACCTTAATGAAATTTACGGCCCGAGCTCAGCGCTAGAGGAGTGAAAACTTTGGCAGCATTCTCTCTCGAAAGAAACGGTGTATTGCGAGGCTGCGTGGCATTCAACAGGCGTTATCCACTCGTCCTTCCCGTTTCCTTTCTAAACTGGAGGATACTTTAATACAGGAGTTTCATGTATTGGCTGCGGCGGATGAGCAGATTTGGAAAGAGAAAGCAAGGTTGGATTGGTTGGGGGAAGGTGAGCAGAATACCCACTTTTTCCATAAAGTGGTCGCGAGTCGTCGGCGGAATAAACGGGTTTTAGCTCTGAAATGTGGTTCGGCCAACTGGATTGAGGACCCTGAAACGCTTAAAAAGGGGGTGCGATCTTATTTCCAGAATTTGTTTTATGACCAATTGTCTATGATGCGTCCAGTTCAGGAGTTTTCTTTTCCGGAGCTTTCACATTCCGAACGGAATTCGCTTAATCGTCCGGTGTCCCCTAAGGAAATTGAGATTGCGCTGTTTCAAATGGGTCCTGACAAAACTCCCGGTCCGGATGGGTTTACACCGGGTTTTTTTCAACAGAATTGGGAGGTTTGTAAGAATTCAGTTGTCAACTTTGTTTTGGAGGTCTTCAAAACGAAGAATTTTCCATCATCTATGAATGAGACGCTTGTTGTGTTGATCCCGAAAATTGCACATCCGGAAGACATTAGCCAATTTCGGCCCATCGCCCTGGCTAATGTCTTCACCAAAATCATTTCCAAGATTTTGGCCAACCGATTGAAGCTCGTAATACCCAAACTGATTTCCCCAGAACAATCGGCAGTTACACCCGGAAGAAATACTTTTGAGAATATTATTATCGCACAGGAAGTCCTTCACACCATCCGAAATAAAACCGGGAGGAAGGGATCTATGGTGGTTAAGATTGATCTTGAGAAAGCGTACGATCGTGTCGATTGGCAATTTCTTGAGAGAATTCTTGGGGCAATCGGCTTCTCTACGGATATGGTTGCGTTAATTATGTTCACAGTAAGGTCCGTGTCCTTATCGATAATTTGGAACGGGGAACGACTTGCTGGCTTTCAGCCCACTCACGGCATAAGACAGGGCGATCCGTTAGCTCCTTATTTATTTTTACTATGTATGGATGTGTTGAGTAGGAGATTCATAAGGCGGTACAAAGGCGTACTTGGACCCCTATTCTGACTGCACGAGGGGGGCCTAAGGTGTCACAGATATTTTTTGCTGATGACCTTATTCTGTTCGGGGAAGCATCGGAGAAACAAGCTCGGATCATGGAAAATATCCTTTCTAATTTTTATGCAGTCTCGGGCCAGGTGATTAGTTTTAAAAAATCACAGTTCTTTTTTTCCAAGAATACGGCAAGCGGTGTTGTTGAGGCACTTAATCGTTCACTCAATATGAAAGTTACTGGTGATTTGGGTTGTTATTTGGGGATGCCCTTTTTGCACCGTAGGGTGACCACCCATACTTACAGTTTCCTGGTGGAAAAAGTGAGATCCAAGTTGGCAAAGTGGAAAGCACGTATGTTATCGCAGGCCTCGAGAATGTTGCTCATTAAATCGGTCTTGTCTGCATTACCATCATATGCAATGCAGACGACCAAAATTCCTTCTGGTACTTTGGCTAAAATGGAGCGCATCATCCGCTGTTTTTTCTGGAATGATGGTGCTAGACACTTGCACTCCGTGTCTTGGGGCACCATTTGCAAGCCGAAGGATGCGGGCGGCCTTGGCATTAGACGGTTGGAGGCGATGAACCTGTCCTTGCTTATGAAGCTTTGCTGCGCGTTAATTTCTGGTGAGAACTTCTTATGGGCGCAAATTTTGAGAGCCAAGTACGGGTCACCTTTTGACGAGCTTGGTAAGCATAACACTTCTTTCGTTTGACGTAGTATACGGAAATGCATTCCGATTTTTAGTATGGGAGTCCAGTCGGAAATGAATGATGAGGGTGGTTTAAGACATCGGTGGCTTCCTAACAGTTCTGGGAAGTTTAGCGTGTCGAGCGCTTACGATTTGGTGACCGCGGCTTCGGAGGATAGAGCTACTCAAGCATGGCATCAGATATGGAGGCTCAAGGGTCCCGGGCGGTTCAATCTTACGTTATGGAGACTTAGACATGGGGTTCTTCTGACAGTTGCTTTTTTGAGGCAGAGGGGAATATCACAAGATAGCAATTGCGTGTTGTGTCGTCTAACTAACTGTGGGGAGCTGCACGAGGTTAGGGACTGCCCTTGGTCCACTGATGTTTGGCGGAAGCTTCTGCATCCGAACAGATGGCAGGAATTTTTTGATTGCCCGTCGGCTAAGGTGTGGGTGGATATGAACCTGGAATGTAATGTGGGGCAAAGTCTGGGCTGTACACGGTGGAATTATATATTCCGAGAGGCTGTATGTAGTATTTGGAGGAGCCGGAACGATGTTACCCATTGCCGAGAACGAAAGAGGTTGCCGCCTTGGCTTTTTGCGTCACACATTTTGAAACGTACAAGTTTAGTCCTTTTAGCCTCAGGGGTTGAAGATGCTAGTTTCGATGTAAATAATATGTGACTGTTAGGTGGATAGTTTTGTCGGTGTAATTTTGAATCAGTTATTAATACAATCGATCCTTTTGGGGGAAAACTTCAAAATCAATTGAATGTGAACTTTTAAGACCAGATTTGCGAGTTTGGCGTAATCAATTGGGTTCAAAAAGCCATGTACAGGCTTCAGAGGGATTTCCTTTGCCTCTCCTATCCTTGGTATAAATTGCTTGCACCTGTTTCGCTCTTCAAATTAGTATGTCCTTCTGTTCCGTGGAATGTTTTTGTCAAGGAAGATGATTTATACCATAGATTTCACCCAGAAGCATTCCACCCTTGCTTTTTATTAATCCCTACATTTTTTTATCTTTGAATTTGATCAATTTTACAAGATATCAATCAACAAGAACAAGTGGTGAAACAAGGTTGTTGATTCTTTGTTCGCATATACCACTATTCTAATGCAAACCAAATATTGTGGGAAGAGAAACTCAATGCTCTGAGATACTGATTTTCTTTCCCTATAAGGACATCTGTCTGTATTCAGCTTAGCCTTCTCGTTTTTTATCCTGCTTTGTTTTTGTTTAAGCTGGAAACTATATTTGTCTTCTTAACATAACAAGGTTCTTTCGACGTAGCAAAAGAAAAACAAAACAGAGAAGGATAGAACTGGGAAACATGGTGAGGCTTGATATTTTCAAATAACACTATAACTGCAGAATTTATGTCTATATCTCGGATGTTATTTTATTGAGTCATTTTGGTTTCAAGTCCAGCCTATATAGAGGCCAACTTATGACTGATACAGTGAGCAGAAAGTAAAATTCCTTATTCCAGTTGACATTCTTGTGCTTACTAGAACAAAATTTTGATTCAACACTAAACATAGAAACATATTTTCTGTGGCTGCTCCACATCCCTACACCAATCATGGGCTTAATGAGCGTTTCATGCTTGTAGGATATTGCCGCAAAGATTGTCTCATTCTCGCAGCAAGGACCAAGGGCTATATGCGTTTTGTCTGCTAATGGGTCCATTTCTACTGCAACTCTTCGGCAGCCATCATCTGCTGGCACCATTACGTATGAGGTATCGAATCAAAGTCAAGTTTTGTCAGTTTTCTACATAAACAATTGAAAACAATAGCAAACAAAACATCTCCAGCACTTGCATGCTTTGAACTGCTCTAATAGATTCGAAAATTACTTGGTGCATATTTAACTCACCCCTTAAAATGTAATGAAAATCGTCCATCTATTTCATGCGCATGCATGAACAAGCAATGAACTTTCAGACACAAACACATGTAATGTCGTTTTTTGCCCTTGAACATTGTCATTTTTTTTTGGTACCACGTCCTATATCATGTATTTCTGGAGTCCTGGATGTGCTGCTTCGTACTAAATAGTTGAATACATCTTAGGCTGTTTTGATTATTTACTCTGCCTCCTTTTGTTGGCAGGGCCAATTTGAGATAGTTTGCCTATCAGGCTCGTTCTTGCTCACAGCTTATAGTGCTTCTCTTAGTCGAGCAGGTGGTCTAAGTGTCACTCTTGTTAGTCCAGATGGCCGGGTTATTGGTGGTGCCGTTGGAGGAGTTCTCAGAGCAGCCACCCCTATTCAGGTAGCTTTGTGCATCGAGTTTGATTTACTGCTCCTGAAACTTCTTCATTTATTTGAACTCCAGTAAATTCTAGAGTGAAATTCCTTGAAGGTTATCATGCTGTTCTGGCCTCTTTTCTTGTATAGCCTTTTCTATGGATAACAAGGATTGTATTCATGTTCAGATGTAACATTAAGACAGAGATGATGTTAAATAAAGAAGAAAAAGAAACTAGCGAAAAAATAAATGAGAAAACTAGGACAGGTTGAGTCTATAACTGTAGCGCCCCGCTCCCGAGACCTAGCATCGGGAACGGTGCACCCGCCGTATCTCGCTGAGGAGAATACAAAGCGTCGAATCAATTTCCAACATGTCCATAAAGACGTAGAAATTTTTTTTTTCGCGCGGAAACGAATTACAATAACATAAAGTTTTCTTGCTAAATAAAATTCCTTAATACAATAATAACCAAATCCTGACAATAATATAAGTCTGAAAAACCTAACAAGGTAATATCTGATGAGATCCCAATAAAATAAAGACCAACAGTCGCAAGGTCTTCTTATATCCTAAGCGCGACCATCAGTCTGCCCACTCCACTGTATCAGCCCCGTCCTCAATAAAGACGTGGTCGTGAGTCTCTTCCTGCTCGCCTGGTGGGGGGGGGGAAGTAGGGGTGAGTGACTGGGAAATCACTCAGTAGGCACCTGCCTCCAAGTAATACAAGACAAACATCCAAAAGTGATAAAACACATAGCACATGACACATAATATCACATACGCATGCATAAGAATGCGGGAAGGTAAATAACACATAATATCACATAAGCATGCAAAAGAATGCGGAAAGGTAAATCACTCCAGATATAGAATGCGCAACAACATGATGCATGTCCCACTATGCATGTCACACGCAACAAAGTCATGTCACGCAGGATGCCAATATCCATACCGTGCAATGCATGAACCCGTGTCCTACTGAGTGGCTGCAGGTCGTACACCCCACAGTCACCATACTGAGTGTGCGTGGCCGCGCCTCCGCACACCATCCTGAGTGTCGTGGCCCCGCCACTGTACACCATCCTGAGTGTCGTGGCCCCGCCACCGTACACCATCCTGAGCGCCCGTGACCCGTACGTCACGACCCGACATCAATGCAATGCACGTGCCATGAATGCAAAAACACAATCGCCTGAGGCCCCTGGCCCATCCTCACCATCCTCCGGCACTCAAATCTAGGTACATTTATTATCCGAGTACTGATTCAGCGTTGTTCGATGACAAATCCACTTTTTCACGGCCTATATACCTTTATCGTGCACTTCCTATATTTTTCCTCATTTTTCCCTTATTTATATCTATTTAATACCTAATTCCCAATTTAATTAAACTATCATAATTTCTAAAATTTAATAGAAATAACTTAATTTTAGCCTTTTATAAATTTTGGAATTTTTTTTTATAATTTTCTGATATCTGTTTCTAATTTTCTTATTATTATTACCATTTAAAATTAATTAAAATTCAAATACTAAATTTTCAGAAAATCCAGAAATTAAGATTAATACTTAAAATCGAAATTGGGCTGGCACTGTTGCCAGCCCTGGTCCGCGGTTCAACTGGGTCCAACCCGCCAGGTCTGGCCCGCCATCCCCCTTATTTTTTTTATTTCGGATGTTGTTGGGCCGGCTGATGTCTGGCCCAGTCCGCTGGCCATCCGGCCCGGCCCGCAACTAGCCTCCCTATTTTTTTTTTCGTTGATGATGGGCCAAGCCCCTTATGCATGGCCGGCCCATTAAGGGCAGCCTTTGTCCAATACCTCAGGGCCTTCGGCCCTTTCAGCATTTAGGTGTATTAAATTTTTTTTTTTAAAATCAAACCCTCCCCAGCGCCTGTCCTGGCAGAGGCGCGTGCAGTCACGCGCGGCCGCTGCCGGCGGCGCGTGCGGCACACCGGCGGTCTCCGGCGACCGTTTTTTCGACCCCGATCTATATTTCGCCTAATTCCAGTCTGTGGGAACCTATTCTAAGGCCAAAACAAAATGAAAACCTCTAAGTTTTTACCATTTTGATTATCAAAGTTTTCCCTAAAATCAAAACTGAGCACGCAATACACAGTGCACGCATACCACAGTCTGCAAGTTTCATGCTTTTCACGAATTAACAATCATGCTATTAAACTCAACAATTAAAACAACAAAAGCACATAAAATACCACTAGAGCATGCTTGAATTTGCACCAAATGGAGGGGGAAAAGGACCTACCTCGATTGTAGACTATTTACACAAGTGTACGGACTAGCGCGTAGATTGGAACACCCGGTTTCTTCCTCTCTTCTTCTTCTCTCTCTTCCTTCTCCTTTCTCCCTCCCTTCTCTCTCTCCAGCCGTGCCTCTCCTTTGCGTTACCCCCACCTTGATTTGCGTGCAAACATTATGGGGGGAATCGGTTATCCCCCCTTAAATCTTGACTTGATCTTTTTTTTTTTTTAAAATCCCTTATCCTCACGACACCTTTTAAATTTTTTTTTAAATTTTTTTTCCCCACCTTATCCTCTCGTCACTTCTTTCTTCCCTTTTTTTTTATATATTTTATTTATTTCTTTTATTTCTTTTCTTTCTAAATCATTGTCTTATTATTTCTTATATGTTATTTTATATATATATATATATATATATATATATATATATATATATATATTGTTGTTTCTTCTTTTACCCTATACATATATAACGACTTCATATCATTGTAACATTACTTTGACATGATCGAACCGCTACCGTTAATTTAATTTCGCAATGGTCGTTACACCCAACAGCTACCCAGTACTAAATTAACGTGTAACAGTTAGTTCAAAAGTTTCGGATTATAACATCCTACCCTCCTTACAAGAAGTTTCGTCCTCGAAACTTGTCGCACCTTATATGAAGGGTTAGGGGTAGCGCTTTCACATTTGATCATCTAGCTTCTGACCTTCGCGGTCTGCGATTCAAACATAAGCCTCTTCATATGACGCGATCCGGCCTAATTCTTAAAGTTGGTGTATCCAACACATGAGCCAGGTCTGAAATGTACCTCCTTAGTTGCGAAATATGGGATACATTGTGCACTTGGATCAGCGCTGGATGTATCGCTAAACGGTGAGCTAACAAACAGATCATTTCGAGTATTTCATAAGGACCAATGTACCGCGGCCTTAGTTTACCCTTCTGGCCCATAGACATGCTACACCTTCTATAAGTGACACCTTCAAGTAAACCTTGTCTTTAACAGCGAACTCCAAGGGACGCCTCTTCGAGTCTGCCTAACTCTTGTTTATGTCTTGGGCAATCTCAAGCCTTTCTCGAATCAACTTAATCTTCTTCCTGGTCTGCCCTACCAGTCCTGGACTAGTAATAGTATGCTCTCCAACTTCGTCCCAACGGACAGGGGACCTACACTCCCGCCCAGTGAGCGTCTCGAATGGCACTATGCTGGTGGCTTCACGGTAGCTGTTGTTGTAGGCAGACTTGATCAACTTGATCATACCATCTCAGTTTCCATTAAAGTCAGTGGCGCCCTCCACATGCCCTCTAATGCTTGTACGTGTTTCCTGACCGCTCATCGGTCCAGGGCTGAAATGTAGTGTTCAACGTATCTCCGTCCGTTATAATATCCGCATACACTAGTTTTAATATGCATTGTCATTTTAATTATTAAATGTCAAACATTTCTGATATAGCTCTATTGCAGACTGTGTATCCTTAACCTAACGCATATATGACTTATGTATCATATGTAGCTCATAAGTGCACAACCGTTATCTGCGGTTATCACATGTATCATGTTTATATTGTTTGTTAATTTAGTTTTAAGCGGCATGCACACTATGTGTGCTCATTCAATCTTCGCTTATCGTGATTCCTATATTGTACTTATGTTTGTCGTTAATAAGTATTTTTTTTTAATTTATCTACTTTTTAATCTATTACTATGTTGTTATGCAATGCCACGTCGTACCTAACTCGTAATTATTAGACTTTACTTCAATTGCGAAGGATTAATGATTTGTTTTAAAATCGATAAATGTATGTCTATTTCGTATACATGTCCTGTATGTAAAGTATTGGTGCTATTGTATTGTGTGGTTTATTGTCGTTAGGTTGTGTGATATTTATGGTTGAATTTGTTATGTTGCGGTGTCATTGAAATGGTTGTGCGTATACTTGTGCATATTTACTTAACATCGTGCGGTTACTTTTGCTTCGCATATCTATTTGTAGGTTAGCTACTTCTATGTTGGTGTCGTTATATTCCATATATATATATATATATATGTATACATATTGTGAGCTTTTATTTAGTACTTCACATTTTCATTGTGGTAGCTTTGTGAGTATAGGTATAGGTGTATATAAACATTTGTTATTTGTCTATCGCACTTATGTTGTTTGTGTTTTGTATGTTGATAGAATTGTATGATTTAATAAATTGGTTTGTTCATTACCGCTCATAGAGTCATACTGTTGTAAATGTGCACATAATTTAGTAGTCAGTATTCATTGTGCATAATTACTTAGATTCATTTAATTACCTTTTCGTTTCGTGTATCTATTGTACGTTTTCTTAGATCGACTTATTTACATTATATCATTAATGTCGTAACAGATTATGAGTAGCCATATGCTTCTTGATTATTGTAAGAGATGGAGTGTTTTATTATTATTATTTTTGTAATTACTTTATGGTTTGCAACCCATAAAGTGTCTCAACAGTATCACCTTCATAAGTTCCTAAAATGGTTATTATTATTATTATCATCATTATTATTATTATTATTATTATTATTATTATTATTATTATTATTATTATTATTATTATTATTATTATTATTTTATTATTTTTATTTATTTTTGGGTGGTCGTTTAGCAAATATTATTTTGACTTATCGTATTATTATTATTACCCCTTTTTCTTTTTTTTGTTTACTACTCCTATGTTATTATCGTATTCTGCATATATTATGTGCTCGTACCCATTACTTTGTACTTTTTTTTCATGGTCTCTTTGTATGCATATATATATATATATGTGTATATGTATATTGTTGAGTTATGTTGTCGTATTTTTATAATTCATTATGTCATGTGATATCTCTCTTTTGTTTTTTTTGTTATGTTTCTTCGTGTAGTTGTGTTGGATTTTGGTATGGTTGGTGTTCTAGTACGTGTTTGATATCTGAAAATATGTCGTTGAGGGATGTTGTGTTAGTGAGTGTGTGTATATATAATTGATTAGCCATATTGTGTATTATAGTCTTGTGTTTAATGTGTATATATATACATCGCTCTGCAAACTTTGCTCATATCAGCGATCCCCCCGAACTTTGTCTTCTTCTGCTTCTGTCTGTTTAGGGGCACCATTGTCGACGAAAATCCTTCAACAAATTCCTGTAGCAGCTAGCCGAACCAAGAAAAACTCTTTACTTCAGTCACCTTGGTCGGTCGGGGCTACTCAGCGATATCCTTAATCTTCTTCGGGTTCACTGAGATTCACTCTTCTGAACTTACGTGACTTAAGGAAACCACGCTTCCGCTGCGCAACTCTGATCATTATCTTTGACTAACGTCCTCTATACTGATGATGAGTCCTTGATACTTGTTCGCCGGCGGTTAAATTCTATTATAACGTCGTCAGCCTTTTCATTGTCCGCATCAGTCATCGCGTGGATATGGACACTGATACTTGCTTCCCTTTATGATGTTCTTGACTCTGCTGTGAGGGTGGCGCCGGCCTCTGTTCGGTGCCTTTACTCGTGAAACGTCCTTGTTGTTGCACCCATGCTTGCCTAATCATTCCACACTGACCCAAACGTGGGCATCAACAATTAGCACATGGTGGGCCCGCGGTGGCCATGCACTCCTCTACGGCTGTACTTTCCGTCGCGAGCGGTCTTGTGATTATTAGCAGCCATGCCCCATATTTATGCCTCCTCGGTGAAGGGTCCTGCTAACATCAGATTTCGGACGTCTTGTATTTCCTTGTAATAGAACCTCAGACCCGGTAGTGCCGGCGTCGGAAGACGCTAGTTCAACGGCTACTGACACTGCGCAGTCTATAGTTGCTGTTGCGCCAAAGTGGTGGTCATGGTGTCGGTCGATGCTTGGAGTCTGACCCCCTGATTCCGATGGACGTACCACCAAACACTGTTGCCTCGTTTGTCAGATTATTCAAGACACAGCTGTATATTTTCTGGATTCCACGCGAGTCTTGACGAGGATTCGGATTGAACGTGGGTAATCGATGGATTTGAACATTTATGGAGCTCATGCGAAAGTTCAAGGGGTTCAACGGTAATTTAATAGAGAAAGCTCATCGGCGGCACACACCACCCTTAACCCGATCATAACTTAGGTCTACTTCATTTATTAGGGTATAATCGTTATTCCTAGGTAAGGATCATAGCTTATGTCGAAGTAATCTAATTAATCCTGCGTTCCCGAGGCGGATCTGAAGCCTCGGCTCTGATACCACCTGTAGCGCCCCGCTCCCGAGACCTAGCATCGGGAACGGTGCACCCGCCGTATCTCGCTGAGGAGAATACAAAGCGTCGAATCAATTTCCAACATGTCCATAAAGACGTAGAAATTTTTTTTTCGCGCGGAAACGAATTACAATAACATAAAGTTTTCTTGCTAAATAAAATTCCTTAATACAATAATAACCAAATCCTGACAATAATATAAGTCTGAAAAACCTAACAAGGTAATATCTGATGAGATCCCAATAAAATAAAGACCAACAGTCGCAAGGTCTTCTATATCCTAAGCGCGACCATCAGTCTGCCCACTCCACTGTATCAGCCCCGTCCTCAACAAAGACGTGGTCGTGAGTCTCTTCCTGCTCGCCTGGTGGGGGGGGGGGAAGTAGGGGTGAGTGACTGGGAAATCACTCAGTAGGCACCTGCCTCCAAGTAATACAAGACAAACATCCAAAAGTGATAAAACACATAGCACATGACACATAATATCACATACGCATGCATAAGAATGCGGGAAGGTAAATAACACATAATATCACATAAGCATGCAAAAGAATGCGGAAAGGTAAATCACTCCAGATATAGAATGCGCAACAACATGATGCATGTCCCACTATGCATGTCACACGCAACAAAGTCATGTCACGCAGGATGCCAATATCCATACAGTGCAATGCATGAACCCGGGTCCTACTGAGTGGCTGCAGGTCGTACACCCCACAGTCACCATACTGAGTGTGCGTGGCCGCGCCTCCGCACACCATCCTGAGTGTCGTGGCCCCGCCACCGTACACCATCCTGAGCGCCCGTGACCCGTACGTCACGACCCGCCATCAATGCAATGCACGTGCCATGAATGCAAAAACACAATCGCCTGAGGCCCCTGGCCCATCCTCACCATCCTCCGGCACTCAAATCTAGGTACATTTATTATCCGAGTACTGATTCAGCGTTGTTCGATGACAAATCCACTTTTTCACGGCCTATATACCTTTATCGTGCACTTCCTATATTTTTCCTCATTTTTCCCTTATTTATATCTATTTAATACCTAATTCCCAATTTAATTAAACTATCATAATTTCTAAAATTTAATAGAAATAACTTAATTTTAGCCTTTTATAAATTCTGGAATTTTTTTTATAATTTTCTGATATCTGTTTCTAATTTTCTTATTATTATTACCATTTAAAATTAATTAAAATTCAAATACTAAATTTTCAGAAAATCCAGAAATTAGATTAATAATTAAAATCGAAATTGTGCCAGCCCTGGTCCGCGGTTCAACTGGGTCCAGCCCGCCAGGTCTGGCCCGCCATCCCCCTTATTTTTTTTATTTCGGATGTTGTTGGGCCGGCTGATGTCTGGCCCGGTCCGCTGGCCATCCGGCCCGGCCCGCAACCAGCCTCTTTATTTTTTTTTCGTTGATGATGGGCCAAGCCCTTATGCATGGCCGGCCCATTAAGGGCAGCCTTTGTCCAATACCTCAGGGCCTTCGGCCCTTTCAGCATTTAGGTGTATTAATTTTTTTTTAAAATCGAACCCTCCCCAGCGCCTGTCCTGGCAGAGGCGCGTGCAGTCACGCGCGGCCGCTGCCGGCGGCGCGTGCGGCGCACCGGCGGTCTCCGGCGACCGTTTTTCGACCCCGATCTATATTTCGCCTAATTCCAGTCTGTGGGAACCTATTTTAAGGCCAAAACAAAATGAAAACCTCTAAGTTTTTACCATTTTGATTATCAAAGTTTTTTTCCCTAAAATCAAAACTGAGCACGCAATACACAGTGCACGCATACCACAGTCTGCAAGTTTCATGCTTTTCACGAATTAACAATCATGCTATTAAACTCAACAATTAAAACAACAAAAGCACATAAAATACCACTAGAGCATGCTTGAATTTGCACCAAATGGAGGGGGAAAAGGACCTACCTCGATTGTAGACTATTTACACAAGTGTACAGTACTAGCGCGTAGATTGGAACACCCGGTTTCTTCCTCTCTTCTTCTTCTCTCTTCCTTCTCCTTTCTCCCTCCCTTCTCTCTCTCCAGCCGTGCCTCTCCTTTGCGTTAACCCCACCTTGATTTGCGTGCAAACATTATGGGGGGAATCGGTTATCCCCCCTTAATCTTGACTTGATCTTTTTTTTTAAAATCCCTTATCCTCACAACACCTTTTAATTTTTTTTAAATTTTTTTCCCCACCTTATCCTCTCGTCACTTCTTTCTTCCCTTTTTTTATATATTTTATTTATTTCTTTTATTTCTTTTCTTTCTAAATCATTGTCTTATTATTTCTTATATGTTATTTTATATATATATATATATATATATATATATATATATATATTGTTGTTTCTTCTTTTACCCTATACATATATAACGACTTCATATCATTGTAACATTACTTTGACATGATCGAACCGCTACCGTTAATTTAATTTCGCAATGGTCGTTACACCCAACAGCTACCCAGTACTAAATTAACGTGTAACAGTTAGTTCAAAAGTTTCGGGTTATAACAATAACCCTCATCCAGCATCTTTAAATTGGTATTTATGAAGGGGACTGAGGCGGATATAGATTGCTTCAGCCAAAGTGCACATAGTTGAGCCCTTTCCTCTAGGCTTGTTGTTGAGAAAATGGAACAAGATAGGAGTAGAATGAATAGATTGATGGCTTGAGGCGTGTAGTCGCACATTCCGTAAGGAATATTTGCCCCTACTAGTTGCTGCATGGTTATAGACAAATTTCCTCCTAGGATACAAGATGCAACCGATTTCTAACCTCAACAATAAGAAAAGAAACCAAATGAACTTTCAAATTAAGAATGTATAGTGAAGGAAGAAGAATTCCAATTGCAAGATAGAACTTGTGATTAGAGTATCTTGAAATGTGTTAAATGTACCTTTTATAGGCACTTAAACTTCATTTCAGATGTTCTTAGCCGTTGAAAAGTGATTGGATATGTCCCTTGGTGTATAAGTTGCAACTTTAGATGAAAAGTCACACCTGTTGGGGGCACATCCATTGATCGATGTGATCGATCGATGTCTCACAGCGTGCTCCAGTTTTTCAACCAAGCTACTTCGATCGATCTACGTATCGATCGAAGTCACATCGATCGGTCCATATGATCGATCTATACTGGACAGTATACTTCAACTTTGCACTCAGGGTACATTGATCGATCGAAGTGATCAATCTATGTCACATTGATCGATCGAAGTGATCAATCTATGTCACATCGATCGATCGATGTGATGGATCGATGTCCAACAGAATACTCAGATTCATTTTCAAGCCATATGGATCGATCCATGTCATATGGCAAGCTATTCTTGCTTATTTAAACTCCATTTACCTTCATTCTTCTTTACATTGCCTTTACAAACTATATAACACTTGTAACAAGAAGATTTCTCACCATTGTTATTCTTAGTGCTGTGGTTTTGGTTATGAGAAACAGAGAGCCAACCGTCGTCCAGAAAGCATAAGTTGTTGGAGGAATTGGCTTCTGGGCACCCTCTCAAATATTTTCCACCTGGAGCTTCAAACTTGTTCTAGTTAGTTTAGTGGTGTAAAAAGGGTCTGACTTAAAAGAATATCTCCAGTTACGTTCTGGTTGACTAATTTCAAAAGCATATTTACAACTTTAAGCCCTTGTGAAAATTGATGGTAGGCGGCGAGATACTTGTATGCTTAGGCTCACAAGAGTGTGTGTGTGTTTGTAGGTGATTGTAGGGAGTTTCATGACTGGTGGCATGAAGGGAAAACAGGAGGATGGCCAGACTACAGAACTTATAGGATACCCGAACAGGCAAAAAGTCGAGGGTCCTCTAACAGCAGGTGTTCAGCCAAGTCAAAATTTTCAGCACCTTCTTCTTCAATGGGTATGTGGCCAAGCTCACATCAGGATATTCAAACTGCTCATGCTGACATTGACTTGATGCAATAGACACACGCTCGCAGTATATACTGTTCAAAGCAAGCATGAGGTTGACCTATTTCCTGTCCCTGGCTCGTGACTTCATGGAGCCATCTGCACTAGGATTCTGCTAAGTAAACATCAAAACCGGTGTTAACTGTAACTTAGAGTAACATGTTCTAGGCACCTTTCAAGAAGACACTAGGATTCTCTGATGCTTCTGTGTACAGGATGGTCACTGATCATTTAAATGCTATTTCAATCAACAGAACTTGTATCCGATTTGCATATCTCATTAATCGCTTTAATTAAGGCCTTCTATAACATCTGTGATTATGATTTATCCGTTTATGTTCTCTGATGCGATTTGCGTAGGCATTTTCAAGCTTTTACTCGTGCAAGTTGCATAAAAAACATAGTGAAAATAGCCGTAATGTCAATTATCTGCTGACTTGTTACGATGATCTATTAACCATCTTAAGAATGGTTATAAGTTCTTAGCGTGTGCGTATTCTGAGATGAATATCAGAAAGAAATATTCCATAAAATCTCTGTAAACAACATTTACTTTAGACAGACAGGGTGCAAATGAGCTAAGAGTTAGGTTCGGATTTTTTGATCGTCTAGGTTGGCTCGATAATGTTCGAGATTAGGGGTGTCAACGAGCCGAACTGAATCGAATATTATGTTTTTGAATTTGGATTTATTTAGAACGAGTCGGTTCGGATTGTTTTCGGTAACGAGCTTCATAATTTGTTCGAATTTGATTCGAAAATGTTATAACTCTTTAAACGAGCTAAACAGTTTGGGTGTTGTTGGTTTGGGTGGTTTGTCTGAAAAGGTACATGGACGATATGAACTCGTTTTTAGTCTAAATATTTGGTGTATTGTGAATTATTATGTGTGTTAGTAAGGATAGTGGATGTCCCAACATTAACACCCACTAAGGCTATTATCACCCACTAAGGATCATGGTGTTAGTGTGTATTAATCCTAAGAAGATGTTACATTTTCCATGTCCTATAAATAAGACAACTTCTTGTAAGATTTGATACACTTTTTTGAAGAGATATATTATACAATCTTCTTGTTGTTCTCTTTATATTATTGTTTGAGTTTATAACATGGCGATCTTTTTGGCTTTTTTTGGTTATTTTTTTTTTGTTCTGGTGGGATTTGTTTGGCTGAGAAGCCTCGGCTATGGCTGTTTTCTTGGCCTCCCTTTTTTTTTTTCTTTTTGGTTATTTTGGATTGATTTGAGGTGTGGGTTCTCTTTGGCTGTGATCTTGGCCAGGAAGGGTATCTCTCCGGGTAATGATGAGTTCCAATTCTGTGTCCTAATGAATCGATCCGCTACCATGATATCAACTGGGCATGAAAAGTTATATTTTCATTGATTTGAATGGTGAAACGAGTATTTTTATAATAGTTTACTATGTATAACTATAGTATACAATAAACACAGTAAATACATGATTAATTTGATTGATATCGATGGTGATCACGAGCATAACGTTTCATTGAATTAAACCTTTATTATGTACTTTCCATCACTTAGAAAAGTACCTCACTTCTTCAACAATAACAATAACCTAACATTCAGCTGAAGAAGGTCATCTCACTATTATATGTTAGGTCCGAAATACACTCTAGAGGGGAGTGAATAGAGTGTTTGACTCTTTTGCGGAATTTTTTCTTGTGTGACTCAACTCAAAAGATATTCAAATTAGAGCAAGAATGGGAGATGAGAAGTAATGAATGAGTACACCGGATATAGAGTGGTTCGAATCATAAATGATTCTACTCCACTACCACTTTGTTTCCAAAGTGGAGTTTCAACAACTACTCTTCTTATTAAAGATAATAAGAACAACCACATCAACACTTACACTAATACCTTAGTGTAAGCACCAATAACAGCAACTTCTTGCACAAAACACTCTTGTGCAACTACAGCAACTACAGCTCTTAGCAAGAAAAACTTCTTGCTACCACACAACTTCAACAAAGTTCCCTCAAGAACTTCTCACAGTAGGTTGAAGAAATATAGTAAGGTTCACACTTTCTCACTAGTCTAAGCACAAGCAAGAGATCAAATGTTTATGGTTCCTCTTGTGCTTGACTCTCTTTCTCTCAATATACAACAATGAAGAGCAAAGAAAAGCTAAACAAGCTTAAGCAAATTTACAAGTATGAGAGAACTATACAACAATGAAAGATGAAGCTAGATGATGTTGAAAGTGTGTCTTGCCTCATCCAAGTCTCTTCTATTTATAGATGAAGTTCACCACGTTTTTGAGGCTCTTCACCAAGTCTTCATCTTCAAAAATGTCAAGATAATGTCCAAATATTCTTAGCCACCCTATATGGAGTGATTTGATCTTGAATAGGCATACTAGAGAATCTTAGACATGGTTAAAATAGTCAAAGAAGCATGTAATATGTTGGGTTAAAGTCCACAAGAAGTTGAGCAAGATTGGAAAGAGAAAACATCATAAATCTCTCTTGGATTTTGTTCCAACGTTCAGAAAAATTTGAATTCTGTGGGACATCGATCGATCGAAGTGCCTGGGGGAGAGATCATATCCTCCAGAAACATTTCAGTTTTTGTCCTGCTGACATCAATCGATCGATGTCAGAGGCTGAAGTGACATCGATCGATCAATGTCCTCAGCCTGAGAGATCGATGTTGGACAGAATCCTTTCTGACCTAACATCGATCGATCGAAGTCTCATTGAGAAGAGACTGAAGTGACATCGATTGATCGATGTCCCTGGGTTGAGAGATCGATGTTGGACAATAACCTTCTGACTGACATCGATCGATCGATGTCCTCAGACTGAGAGATCGATATTGGACAGTAAATTCCAATCTCAACCATTTTTGACATAGTGTAATTTTCCCATCTTGCATCAAGTTTCAAACATTAATTTAACTTATTTAAAACATCTTTTCATCATCAAAACAATTTATAACTTAACATTATCAGCCTTTTCTTATTCACTACAAAACTCTTTTATTTTTACCCTGACATTTCATCAAGCTTTTTTTTCTAATTCAATAGAAAGTGAGATGCACTTAGAAGAAGAAGTGAATCTCACTCCATCAAGCTTTTTCCTATTCAGTAGAAATTGCATCATCAGCCTTTTTTATTCAGCAGGAAGTATCATAGTTGAGAAGCTAAGATGAGATGAAACTGAAATCAAGCATCAGTCCACGTAACTTTCATTTCGCCCCACTTTTACTGCTTTGGGTACATGCCTATAAGCTTTCCAGACAGCTTTAGATGCATCCACACCGTTGTCACGGCACCCATGATTGGAGTCGCATTCATCAACAACCTTAGCCTTCACTCTCTTTCCATTCGCCATGATTGTTATAAATGGGCCGCACCTGCTTCCCTTGTTGAACCACCCAGTTGGGCAGTCGCTACCACCAGGGTAGTATCTGAATGATATTATTGTCGCAGGCGGAGGGGCCACCGCCATCACCACCTTTCTGGAAGCTGTTGAGCGTCAAAGTTGCCGGGGGTGTGGGAGGGAGACTTTTGGAGAAGAGTGAACCACTGAAGGGATCACCAGGAGAAGAAGGAAGGAGGTAAGAGTCAAGGCCTTGGAAAGCATCATGATGATTTGCTTTTGTAACGGTTTTGTGTGTGTGCGCGCGCAGAATGGAGTTACATATTTTGATCTATTTATAGGCCAAGTGAAAAAGAAAGATACATTTGTATTTAGAGATGTAACACATAGAATACGCACTTATATACATAGAGTGATGTATAAGCTCTACCCACATATCTTAGACATAGACGCTGCTCATATGTTTTAAAATAACTATACATTACTAAATAAAACATGTAGGTCGATATGTGCACCTACAAATAAAAATATTGTATGGATCGTATTATCTTTATGTATCGATTTCTCTGTTAATATTATGGTTAAAAAAAGAAAGATGCACTGCAGGGGATCGTGTAATCGGTATTCCCGTCGTTTCTCTTGCTTCTAACGTGTTGCTTATCATTTTTCTTATTTCAAACTTTTCATAAGTATACAATTTCCTATGTTTTTTGTTTGATGGTTTGATACAATTTTTTTAGCATTTTGACATTGTTTCTATTTAAGCATAGCTAGCATAGTTTTGGAATACAACAAATACGGTAAATTTTATGCTGATCGATGAGTAAATCTTTACTGACTAATAAAAACATAATAATAAAGAGAGACTATCAGTTTTGCATATTTAGAATTGTTAAATAATCAATTATTCTTTATATAATCGAACAATAAATATTCAATACTTACTGACCAATTCCTTCTTGGGTTGGATATGTCCCTTCTATGTTTCTGTTAAATTTAGCTCACATTTTCTCGGGCTGACCGCTTTTTTCCTTTTTTTTTGTTCTGATGTGATTTATGTAACCCTCTCCGATGAATTCTAGTTACGTGTAGTGTTTTTTGTTCTCTCCTTTTTTTATTCTTCTTTCTATTAAGTTGTAATATTTGATGCATTATGCTTATTAACGGTAAGTTGATGATATGTGACTTTGAGGTCACATGTTCGAGTTTTAGAAACAGTCTCTTGTACAAAGTGTAGGGTAAGGATGATCAGATCGCGAAGCGATTCGGTCTTTCTTCAGACCATATGTAAACGCGGGAGCTTAATACACCGAAAACGTATGTTTTAACTTTTTTTTTCTTTAAATTAAACAGCTCAGAATATGTCAACGCGTTCAGAACCGGTTTAGTGATGCATCGATAGCTGCATTGCCGTCATATGCATTCAGATTTTCATAAAAGTTTGGGGTGAAAAGAATGGCTGATCCTATACGTGTGATCTGGTAACAATGTTCATTTGAGTTCTTGTTGAGTTTTTGGTGCAAGGTCATATAAACAATAACATTACCTATTATTTTAGAGGCTCCCGCTTATGACGGAATATGAAAAGTCGGATGTACGTAACCATACCTATGTATTAGATTGTTTATCCATGACCTATAATGAAAATTGCGTCAAACTGTATCGATCAACTGCTACTTCACAATATAATAAGCGCATCTAATTTAGTGAGTCATTTTTCTTTATTTATCATATTTCAAAATAAAAAACAGTGTGTCATTGAATGTATTAAAAATAAAAACAATATGCAAGGTCACATATATCTATGTATATTCTATGTACACTCTAATGCAAGTACGGAACCATCTCATCTCTGGAAAAAAAAAAGTTACGCAACCATCCAAAAACTGAGGTCCCAACAGAACTGGGTAGTTTTTTTCAATGATGATTTGGGGCTACGTGTTTAAATCGGGTGAGATCTCTTCACTGCGCGGTGAGTCACCGTGCGGCCCAGGACGCAACACGTGGCAGCAGTAGAGGATGGTGAGGCTGAATGAGGGTTAACTTTACCCAGCCTCACCACCTCCTTTTTGCCATGTTTCGCGCAGTCACGCACGCGGTGAGGGGATCCTATCCCGTTTAAATCCCCTTTTATTTTTATTCTTTTTGTCTGAACTTTAAACCAACACTAGTCAACCATCTCTTTAAATATAGTCTCTGTAAAAGTTTCTTCTTATTCAACTCTGTCAATCAAATCTCATTTTCTTTTATTTTTATCTATACAATACAATACATAATAAATTCTCTTCATATATATTTTTTTAACCAAGCAGCGTTCAAGTAAAGATCAAATGAAGATAAAAACAGCATATAAGACAAATGAATACAAAATAATATTAAGTGTGAAAATAATCTATAGGTAGATACTACTACAACAACATTATCCCCTAATAATAATTGCGTCAAGCTGTGTCGATCAACTGCTACTTTGCAGCTGAGACATTTTGCTTTATTCCATCTTTCAAAGTTAAAGAAAAGTCTTTGACTCCATTGAAAATAGAAACAAATTTATAGATAGATAGTATACTCCAAACCGATATCTCAACTTTTACTAGCGTAAATATAATGAGTCTTTTATTAGGTTGTAAATAAGTGACGCAGTTTACAACGAACATTACCAGTTCCATGATACAGGTTTTCAGACTGTATTTAGTTTTCTTAAGACACATAACTGGAAACTTCATCAACTTTCAAGGATTAGAAAACAAATAGATCTATGTTGTTGTACTCACAAAAAATTTAATATTGATCAGTTAAAAACTTAACCATGTCAAAAGTACAAGGAACTTTTCTTTGTTAATTGGGAGTGAATGTTGGATTTATTTAATAAATCCATAAATAAGAACAGTTTAATCGAATCACTGAGCAAAGTAACAAAAGACGAAATTTTACATTGCTCTATGTTTGATGTTGATCTGCTCGCCACGTATGTACTGCTGCTTGATGAACCTGACATGATTCAAAGATTCACGACCTCCCACCAATTGTTGATGCACCCCTTGAACGGATTCAACAATTCACTGTTTTACCTGATAGAGAGGCTATTTCAACAATTCGCTGTTTTACCCGATGGAGAGGCTATGCAATGTGGGATGTATAGGCTAATTCAACAATTCACTGTTTTACCGATCGAGAGGCTATGCAATGTGGGCTGTATAGAAAAGGTTGACACTCCATTTCCTTTCTCCTCAAGTGGCCGCCTGCTCTCTCTAATTATGTGAGGAGGTGAAGACCCTCCTCCTTTAAATAGAAGAAGAATCCTTATGGTGATAGGATTCAGAGTTATGATGACAACCAAATCCTTTTCTTTTATAGGTGAAAATTCTTTCTCATCTTTATCACCAAAGTAGGATATACTTGATGTTATCATCAAGTAATCTTTATTCAATATTAAATATTATTCAATATTTAATAATAAATATATTATTTGATATTTAATAATAAATATTATTTAGTATTTAATACTATGTACCAACATTTTTCTACTAACCACGCGTGGGTTGTCGTCCCTCGGAGACCAGACGTCGTACACTTTATGGTCGTTGCACTTTGAGCTCATCCATCGCGGTCTCTGACCATATGACTTTCTACATATTCGGGGTTTTCATTTTACACCATACTATACATCCACGAGCACGCCCCACTGATCACTTAACGTATGGATGTTTTACGCAATAATTAATATTATTACGTGACATATGTGACATATAAAATTATCATACATAATATCCACCTTATGATTAATTTGTGTTTACTTAATCAACGTGTTGCGTAGGGCTGTAAATGAACCAAGCCGCTCGGTTGTTCGGCTCGTTTGGCTCGAGCTCGAGCTCGAGCTCGGCTCGGATAAAAGGTTAATGAACAGATCTTGAACGTCTTTTTTCTGTTCGAACTCAGTAAGTGACACCGTTCGTTTAAGGTGTTCGGCTCGTTAATGTTGTTCGTGAGTTAAACGAACCAAGCTTGAACAATTAAATATGTTCGTTTAAATAAACGAACAAGCTTGGCTCGTTCGCTAGGTTAAGTGAACCGAGCTTGAACAACGTAATACTCGGCTCGTTTACTACTGTTGCGCATTACACGTGTCATGAATTAATTCAACATTGAAAACTTATTTTTCATTTCTTATAACGTGAGTTTGTAGACAAAACAGAAAGGTAAAGGGGGCGGAAGGAAAAGCATGCATGCTCAAGTTGTTATTATAAAAACAGTAAGGAAGAGGGTGTGATCGTGGGCACTTAGAAAAGCACCTCAACTCAACCAACAAACAATTACTTATCATCCAGCTGAAGAAATGCATCTCACTACCATCAACCTTTTTTATTCAGCAGAAAGTATCATTGTTCAGATGCTAAGATGAGATGAAACTGAAATCAAGCATCAGCCCACGTAACTTTCATCTCACCCCACTTGTTACTGCTCTTGGATATGCCCAAAGCTTTCCAAACGGCTTTGGACGCATCCACAATGTTGTCACGGCACCCATGATTGGAGTCGCATTCGTCAACAACCTTCGCCTTCACTCTCTTTCCATTCGCCATGATCGTTATGTAATGGCCACACCTGCTTCCTTTGTTGAACCACCCAGTCGACAGTGCCACAACCAGAGTATTATCTGAATGGTATTTATTGTCGCAGGCAGAGGGGCCACCGCCATCGCCTCCTTTCTGAAAGCTGTTGAGGGTCAGAGTCGCCGGAGTGTGGGAGGAGACCTTTGGAGAACAAAGAACTCCAGAAGGAATCAACATGAGGAGAAAAAAGGAGGCGAGAGTGAAAGCCTTGGAAAGCATCATGAAGAGATGTGGTGAGTGTGGTTTTGTGGGTTTTGAGTGTGCAGAGTGGAGGTACAGATCTGGGGCCATTTATAGGCCAAGTAGCAAAGAAAGATGCAATTCAAGGGATCTTGCATTTCTACCCGGTCTTCTTCATTCCTAGTCGTTGTTCTTCTTTCTAACTTACTTCCTATCGATTTTCTCTAAACCTTTTGCTCACTTAACATTTAGGGGACTTAGTGATCCAAAAGTTAGTTTCTATTTACATAAGGACACATTCTTTTTTTATTTTGGAATATGATGCAATAAATCAAAATGACTCACTAAATTGACTGTACTCCTTATATTGTGAAGTATCAGTTGATCAACATAGCTTGATGCATCATTATGAGTCATTAGTAAACAACCACTGTGTGTTTCTAACACATGAGTATGGTTGTGTATATCCGATCCCTCCATACTACGCCATAGATAGAAGACTCTAAGACAATGGGGTAATGTTGTTGTTGTGTAATAGTGGTCAAAAAGTAATTATTAGAGGTAAACAATTAATAAATAAATCGATATATATAGACACACACATGAATGCCATATAATGATGGTAGTAGTCTAAATGGGTCCAAATGGGTCTAAGCTGGTGATCAAATCTCTTGTCATAAAGAATGACATATCTGTTCAGCTGGCTTCGCATTGACGAAATGCATAACTTACTGAGCCTTAAGAAAGAGTAATTAAGTATCATCTTAAGTAAATCAGATCGCAAAACGATCCAACCTCTTCACAGAATCTACGTAAATGTGGAAACTTAGTGCACCGGAAACGACTAATTAAGTGACATCTTAATAGTTGCTTTACAATTAGACGATACTATGTCATTTAGATAATTATGTAAAATACAGAAGGCTGCACTCTATACTTTAATAACATGTATTAAGATGTCAAATAGCTAGGCTAAAAGGGGTTTCTTTAAGTTGAAATGTTTGAACTTGAGTACAGAGCAAAGTGAGAAAGTGCAAAAAGAAAAATAGGTAACCTACGCCCTCCTGCATGATTGGTTCATCCTCTCTTTGAATTTTAAACTCTGAAGTTAAGAAGCCCTTCTGAAATATTTTAAAACAATTACATATTTAGTAGTATATAAGACATCAATCACATCAAATAATTTCATGAATATTCCTATTCACAAAAAGCTCTATCAAAATAACACATCAGTTTATTTCATAAGCTTAACTAGAATAGCACACATTAGCTTATTAATGAGTTGCTTGAAGTTTTATGGATCTCATGTTTCGCTTATCACATATAGAACCGGAGGTCTCGTTGGAACCGAACTCTCTATCTTTTAGTATGGAGGTATTGTTTGACGGCCTCTCATCTTCTCTAGACCTTAGCGATAGCTTTTGATGTTGTTGAGATATGTTGTGTATGTGTTGTTCTTGATGTTTCACTTAGCAATTTTTGTGCATAACGTGAAGTCCAATTGCATATACGCCAAATGTTAATTACATATACAGATATTCTTTACACAAATGATATTTTCGGAAATAAAATGAAATAAATTAAACAGCCTCGTCATTTGAGGATGGAAAACATGCCAGCAATTGGAATTTTCTTTGACAAACCTCAACACTGCTTCATAAAGAAGCTTGACAAAGATGCGTACAGTTGTGCCATTTCTAACTTTTCTTGTGCTTTTTAGCCTTGAAAACAACTGGTCTAGTAGATATTGAATTCATATATAGTACTTGTTACAATCATTTTTGAGTGTGTATTTTCTCGTCTCTCTCCCAAGAAATGCCACTTTTCAACCAAATCGATATTTATTTGCTGCGTATTATAAGGAAATGGTAAAATAATGCAGAGGATCTTTGCCCAGAAAGCAAGAAGTTTGTGAAATTTCTTGATTCTTTTTGTCCAAATCAAAAACAGTCAACCTGTCTGTAATGCAAGATATTCGAATTCTCATCACTCAACTGTTTCCTCTGTTCAAATTTTTTTTTCTTTCGTTCGTTACTTATTTTTTTTAGCTGTTTTAGCCTTTCTGCTTCTCTTTCTTTAACCTTTTTTTTACATGTTTGAATGATTACATGTTCTGAATATTGTCTCACATTGGCTAATTTGAGAAAAAATACATAAGTTATATAGGGATATGATACCGCCACCTATTGCGTTAAGATTTTGAGTAGATATGTGTCTCACCTCATGTGAGATCAAGTTTCAACATGGTATTAGAGTGAGTTTAAAAATGTGTACTCACACATTGACTGGCTCATAGTCGGCCATCTATTGTCTCCCCTCATCCAAGTCTAGATGTTTATGGTTAGCTTGTAGTTTGTGCTTGTGATCGAGGGCGGGTTCTAAGGCACGTGTGTATGTTAAACACGTTGCCACGTAAGGATGGGTGTTGAGAATATTCCCCATATTGGCCAATTTGAGAAAAAAGACGTAGGTTATATGAGGATGGTATACCACCACCTATTGCCTTAAGGTTTTGAGTGGATATAGGTCTCAGCTTATGTAAGCCCAAGTTTCAATTCCCGGTGGTGCCTCCACATATACCTCCCCTTTCAATTCCCTATGTAAAAATGCGTTTTAACATCAAACTAAAGAGTGATCAGTCATTATTCATTGAAACAGAGAACAATAATCTGATAGTATCGATCTTAGCCACAGGAGATAATATCTCTAAGTAATCAACATCGTACGCTCAATCAGTCTGTCATGTTCTCACACGTCTCATTTTTTTTGTATGGCCTCCATCTCTATTTCCATGGCTCGTTGCTATTCAACTATCTGTTTCGCCTCCTGCACTTTTTTGGGGATAGATTCTGAGAGTAGTGTCGCTGAAAAAGCTCAAGCGCTTTTTGTAATTCTCCTCCTGACTATGTTTACTAGATACCTGGAATTCTAAGATACACACTCTGGTGAATACCGCTTAGGAGGTACCCCCTGTTTTTCCTGAATGGTATGACAAATATTCTTTATTCCTCTGTGCTGTCACGAATAGGATCAGTAGTACCAAGGTCATATAAAATGTTACTAGTAACATAGTCAATTACCTCTGGTTGGACATTCACTAGAGGAGACTCGTCGTCTGACAGTGGCTTGAGAGTCCTTCCAACATTGGGAGAGGCTTGTTCGGGACCGCTATCTACTCGCTCGGTTGGACAATCTCAAAACCCCTTAGGTTATGTAATTTGTCTAGTGGCTCAATAAGTAACCAATCTAGTGGCTCACTCGTTGCCTCCCCCTGGCCCTAGATTGGATATCAAAGAAGTATTTAAATTCGAGAAAGACAAAATCTATCCTAACATGGATGTATCGAGTGGCAGGATTATAACAACAATATCCTTTTGATGGGTAGCATAGCCGAAAAATACACATTTTTCAGCACAGAGGTATAGTTTAGAGCGATCAATTTCGGGTATATGAATAACGACGGAGCACCCAAATATCCTGAGGGGAAGTGTAAGTACCGATGTAATCGAGGTTTATGTAGCAAGTGGCTGTCTTAGTGTTTTATGGTTAAGAATTTTTGTGGGCAGTCAGTTTCGGAGGTAAGCAGCGAATGCGACAACTCCATGCCAAAAAGTTTTGAAAAACACAGGACTCGAGCATCATGGGCATGGGTCATTTCAAGAAAGATTCAGTTTTTCTTGCCGTAACACATTCTGTTGAGGTGTATTTGGCAGGAGGTTTGGTGGATGAGACTGTGGTCACGTAAGAATTCTTTTAGTTTGTAGTGCATATATTCATCACTATTATCGGACTGAAGAATCTGGATATGTGCATTGAATTGGGCTTGAATCATGCCCAAAAAAAACTCAACGAATTTAAAATGGAGTTCAGATTTGTGTTTTAAAAGGCAGGCCCAAGTCATGCGTGAAAAATCATCCTCAAAAATAACAAAGTATTGAAAGCCATGAAGAATCCAGGCAGATAGAAGACCCCGATATTGAACTAAGAAAGACATACGACCCACCCGAGTATTACAAGGTCTAAATGTAACCTGATGGTTTTTCGCCTGAATGTAAGTTTCAGAAGACATACGAGTGGATTGGCTAGTAAATAAACTAGGAAATATAAATTTTAGGTAACTGAAGGAAGGATGATATGACGTTGGTATCATAACCACAGTTGTCGCTGGATCGTCTTGTGGGAAAGCATAGATTGACCCTGTGGAGGTATCTCATCAACGTAGTATAGGCCTCCGTAATCAGTACCATGCCTAATTATCTTATTCTTGTGAATGTCCTATAAGAGAAAAAATGCAGTATATATCGGTACCACAAAATTGAGGTGCTCTGTGACTTGACTAAGAGATAACAATTTGGAGGATTATGTTAGCATATATAAACAATTATTGGGCGTCCGTTGTGGTAAAGGGCGCTAGTCCCCCCTCCCTAAACAGATATCGATGCTCTATTTGCAATTTCGATGTGAGATTTGATAGGTGTAGTGAGTCGGGTGAAGTCTCGGAGGTTGTAAGTTATAGTATCAGTGGCCCCCTAGTCAAAGGTCCACTCATGGTTTTTTTGGGATAGTCATGGGAGATGAAGCTAGTATGCTGAGCTCTTGGTAACTTTATAGGGTTTTGGGGTAAATTTATAAATTTCTGAAACTGTTGAGGTGAAAAGTAATTTCATCAAATGTTTGGGACTTGTATGCAACTTTGACAAAATTTTAGGTATATTGTGTAATTTTTGACTGTCTTGGAGCCATTTTATAATATTCCAGAAACTATGTCATTTTTGAAAAATTAAAAACATAAGAGGTATCACTTGCAAGTTTTAAAATATAAATTGATGATTATCACATACCTCGGGTGCAGTATCCGTCCCAGGTGGATTATCAGTGGGTACTGGAGGCGCGAACTGTACTTCATTGGGAGCAGCATCACAGTCGGCACCATCTACTGACCGTGTTAGAACTGTCCCTGTCCAGTCATAGTGTGACAGCCAATCTAGGGTTCCATAATAGGTGTAGCGCTCCGCTCCCGAACCCTAGCATCGGGAACAGTGCACCCACCGTATCTCACTAAGGAGGATACAAACCGTCGAAACAATCTCCAACATGTCCGAAAAGGCGTAGAAATTTTTCTTTTTGCGGAAACGTAATACCATAACATTAATTCACATGAACAAAAGTTAATCCTCCATGGAAACAGTAAATATATCACTACAATAAAATCAACACGCTAGCGTCTAGTGACTATCACACTAATCAAGGCAATGACTGATGAAATCCCAATAAAATAATAACAAATGACCGCGCGGTCTTCTCATGTCCTAGATGCGGCCATCGTTCACCCACTCCACTGTGTCAGCCCTGTCCTCAACAAAGACATAACCGAACGCTTCCTCCTGCAGGCCCCTTAGAAGGCTGGACCCGCGGCGCGCCAATGAATCAGGGCTGGCCGAAATTAAAAAGGGCCAGCCCAAATGTGTTAAATAAAAAAAAATCTAGGAAATCCATTAAGGTGAATTTAATTAATTTAAAATAGAAGTTTAATTTTAGGAAAAATATAATTAAATATCAGAAAATTATAAATAAATTCCAGAAATTAGAAAATGCTAAAATTAATTTATTTCCATTAAATTTCAGTAATTACGATAATTCATTTAATTTAGATGATTAGGTATTAAATAGATATAAATGAGAGAAAAATGAAGAAAAATATAGAAAATGCACGATAAGGGTATACAAGCCGTGGAAAAGTGGATTTGATGCCGAACAAGGTTGAGTTAGCAACCGGATAATAAGTGAACCTAGAAACAAGGTGGAGGATGGTGAGGATGGGCCAGGGCCTCAGGCGATTGTGTTTTTGCATTCATGGCACGTGCATTGCATTGATGGCGGGTCGTGACGTACGGGTCACGGGCGCTCAGGACGGTGTACGGTGGCAGGGCCACGACACTCAGGATGGTGTACAGTGGCAGGGCCACGACACTCAGGATGGTGTGCGGAGGCGCGGCCACGCACACTCAGTATGGTGACTGTGGGTGTACGACCTGTAGCCACTCAGTAGGACCTGGGTTCATGCATTGCATGGTATGGATATTGGCATCCTGCGTGACATGACTTTGTTGCGTGTGACATGCATAGTGGGACATGTATCATGTTTTGCGCATTCTATATCTGGAGTGATTTACTTTTCCGCATTCTTTTGCATGCTTATGTGATATTATGTTTTATGTGCTATGTGTTTTATCATTTTGGATGCTTGTCTTGTACTACTTGGAGGCAGGTGCCTACTGAGTGATTTTCCAGTCACTCACCCCTACTTCCCCCCCACCAGGTGAGCAGGAGGAAGCGTTCGGTTATGTATTTGTTGAGGACGGGGCTGACACAGTGGAGTGGGTGAACGATGGCCGCATCTAGGACATGATAAGACCGCGCGGTCATTTGTTATTATTTTATTGGGATTTCATCAGTCATTGCCTTGATTAGTGTGATAGTCACTAGACGCTAGCGTGTTGATTTTATTGTAGTGATATATTTACTGTTTCCATGGAGGATTAACTTTTGTTCATGTGAATTAATGTTATGGTATTACGTTTCCGCGAAAAGAAAAATTTCTACGCCTTTTCGGACATGTTGGAGATTGTTTCGGCGCTTTGTATCCTCCTTAGTGAGATACGGCGGGTGCACTGTTCCCGATGCTAGGGTTCGGGAGCGGGGCGCTACAATAGGGCTCCCCCTGAACCCCGGATTGGGTGTGGTAGTAAAACTCAGTTTCGAGAAAGGTACAGTTTAGGGTGATATGGATACGGTGGGTACGAGGATTGTAGCAGCGGTAGCCTTTCTGGGTGGATGCATAACCAACAAAGACACATTTGTCAGCACACGGTCAAGTTTGGTTCGTTCATGTTTAGGATTGTGTACAAAAACAGTGCAGCCAAAGACTTTTGGGGAAAGAGTACAGATGGATGGAAGCGTATGTTGGGTGGATAGTATATGGTGGAGTCTGAAGGTTAAGAATTTTGGTAGGCAGACGGTTAGTGAGGTAGGCTGCAGTGGATACCGCCTCCGGCCAAAAACTTACCGGGAGACGAGACTCAAACATCATAGCTCGAGCCATTTCTAATAAGACTCTGTTTTTCTTTCGGCTACACCATTTTGTTCTGGGGTGTGGGGACATGTGGTCTGATGAATGATGACATTGCTGGTAAGGAACTGTGCTAACTCCCCATCTAGATATTCTCCCCCATTGTCGGATCGTTATATTTTGACGGAGGTGTTAAACTGTGTTTTGATCATTTGGTAAAAAAGGCAAAATTTGCTTGACACTTCTGATTTATTTTTCATAATGTATGGCCAGGTCATTCGTGAAAAATCATCGACAAATATGACATAGTACCGGAAACCCATAGGAGTATTGTAAGGAGCGTGACCCCATACATCTGAGTGTCCTAGAGAAAACATATGATTAACACGAGTATTGTTTGGGTAATAAGAGGCCCGAGTTTGTTTTGCCCGGAGACAAGTATCACACTGCAAAGGTTCAACAATTTTTGAAGTAAACAAGGAAGGAACTAACTGTTTTAAATATGTAAATGATGGATGCCCTAACCGGCGGTGCCACAGCCTTAACTGTCGAGTGTCTGTCCTGGTGGCCAGATTAGACTGTCCCTGTTGCGTCACTACATCAACAATGTACAGCCCGTTCCTTTCAGTACCACGGCCAATGATCTTCTTGGTACGAATGTCCTGCAGGAGACAGAAAGAGGGATACATCATAAGCACACAATCTAATGTTTTTGTAAGTTGACTCACTGACAATAATTTCGTAGATAGTGCTGGTACGTAAAGACAATTGTGAAGAGTAATATTAGACGTAATAGTGACCTTACCACTACCATTGACTAGGACAGAAGCCCCATTTGCAGTCTCAACAGTTGTTTTAATAGAAGGAACAAGTGTGGAAAATTCCGGGGGTCATAAGACATAGTATCGGTAGCCCCACAGTCAAATATCCATGGGGATGTGTGGCCGGTATGATAACAGAATGTGGTAGAAGGGGCTGTGGTGTGTAAGATGTGACCAGGGGTGCTGGATGTAATTTTCTGTGACTGAGGGACTTAGGTGGATTTTAGGGAATTCTGGGGGTAGAAAACAACAGCTGAGTAACTGGAGGGTTTCGGATGGAATAACCAGATTTTCTGGGGTTAAATCGCGGCAGCTGAGACTTGGAGGGTTAATATGGAAAGGCGGTTTGACTCCAGGGACCTCATTAATATTTGCATAAATAGAAGGGGGCAAGGGGGTAATTCTGGAATAAGAGGAGGTATAAAATGAAGGATTAGGGTTTACAACCCTAATCCTCATACATGCTGCGGCCGCCCAAGGCTGGTGTCTTCGCCAGTGAGCTCTGTCACCTCCTTCTGGTTCTGGCTCTTCCCTGGGCCACCTCTGTTCATTTCCTCCAGGTGACCGCTGTCTTCACCTTCGCTGGTGACTTAAGTGGCGGTTGCCTGGGTCTTCTTCTTAAAGTCCTCCCACCACTCAGGGTATCCATGAAGCTTGAAGCAACTCTCCCTGCTATGTCCTTTCTTCCGGCAGTGGGTACATTCCAGGTGAGTTTTGTCCTCTCCCCATTGTGATGTCCCCCCTGAGCGGGAATTACGGGTGCCTCCTCTTCTGGGTGGATCTACGGCTTCTCTGTCCTGACTGCCTAGTCCCTTCGTCGCTAGTCCCTGTCCCAAACCTAACCCCGATGATGTTACTGAGGGGTTTGACATATTTGCTGTAATTTTTTTCTCTTAAAAAAACGATGGCCGGATTTGGATATGGGCCTGGTCGCTTGATCAGACAAAGATTACGGTAAGAGCAGATACCAGGTACACAAGGTCAGGGAAAGGTAAACTTTCGGTTTTGGAGCAGATCCAGTTCTGGCAATGATGATAACTGAATCTGAGCCAAAAAAACGAAAACAATCAGTCAGAGAGGTGAATTCCTACTCTGATACCATGTAGCAATATCAAAGATATAGGTAGTAAGATAGTAAAACAAGATTGTAGCAATATCAAAGATAGAGTAGTAAGATAGTAAAACATGATTGCAAGAACAATTCTTGTATATTTCTTATGTGTATAACCATCTCCATGTACATGTATATATAGTAGGGAATTCTCAGCTATACAAGGTAAACTGTAAATTACAATCAATCACATTTATGCCTCTGATACTAATGCCTATAATTACGTCAATCACAAAATTTACATCAAAAATTAGCGCGTTGTATTATGGTAAGTATATCAAATCCTGTATCAAATCTTCCCATTCTAACATTGCACAGTTAAGGTGTTGGTTTTGGGTCGTTTGTCGGAAAAGGTACATAGACGATGATAAACTCATTTTTAGTCTAAATGTTTGGTGATCTTTGTGGCTTTGTTTGGTTATTTTATTCTTGTTCGTGTGGAATTTGTTTGGCTGATATGCCTCGGCTACAGCTGTTTTCTTGACCTCTTTTTTTTTTTTTTTTTTTTTTTGTTATGTTATTTTGGGGTGGTGTGAGCGTGAGTTCTGTTTGGCTGTGATCTTGGCCAGGACGGGTATCTCTCCGGACCATGTGTGTCCTTATGAATTGATCAGCTACCATGATAACAATCAGGCCTGAAAAGTAATATTTTCATTTATTTGACTGGTGTACAACAAGTACTTTTAGTCGTTTACGATGACTAACTATGATATACAATAAATACATGATTAATTTGATTGACATCGATTGTGATCACAATCATAACTTTTCATTGAATGCCGCCTTTAATCATGTACTTTCCATCACTTAGAAAAGTACCTTAGCTTCTTCAAAAATAACAATAACAAAGTGCGACTGGTAGCAAGAAAAAGGCACAGCGAAGAGCTGAGAAGGAGATGCAGTCGAGTAGAAGAAGACGAATACTGGCGGGATGATTTAAATAATGTAGATTTAAGATTTTACCCTTGGTAGTTAGGATGATTATGTTAATTTATTAAGGGCATTCTTGTCTTTTCACCTGTTTTATCTCCTTCCCTCCAAACACAGATGTACAAATACGGGTCCAATACGTACCTGACGGTTATGGAAAATCTTCCTATTGCTTAGCATTTCTGCTGCTTGTTCTTCAATTCTTGGGTTGAATAGTTTGTTTCTTGACAGTTTCAAACGTACAAGGAACTTTTCTTTGTTAATTGGGAGTGAAAACTTATTTTCATTTCTTATAACGTGAGTTTGTAGTCAAAACAGAGAGGTAAAGAGGGCGGAAGATTGGAACGGAAGGAAAAGCGCGCATACTCAAGTTGTTATTATATAAAACAGTAAGGAAGAGGGTGTGGTCGTGGGCACTTGGAAAAGCACCTCAACTTCAACAAACACATTACTTATCATCCAGCCGAAGAAATGCGTAGCATCCAGCCGAAGAAATGCGTCTCGCTATCATCAGCCTTTTTTTTCAGCAGAAAGTATCATTGTTCAGATGCTAAGATGAGATGAAACTGAAATCAAGCATCAGCCCACGTAACTTTCATCTCACCCCACTTGTTACTGCTCTTGGATATGCCCAAAGCTTTCCAAACGGCATTGGACGCATCCACAATGTTGTCACGGCACCCATGATTGGAGTCGCATTCGTCAACAACCTTTGCCTTCACTCTCTTTCCATTCCCCATGATCGCTATAAAATGGCCACACCTGCTTCCTTTGTTGAACCACCCAGTCGACAGTGCCACAACCAGAGTATTATCTGAATGATACTTATTGTCGCAGGCAGAGGGGCCACCGCCATCGCCTCCTTTCTGAAAGCTGTTGAGGGTCAGAGTCGCCGGAGTGTGGGAGGAGACCTTTGGAGAACAAATAACTTCAGAAGGAAGCAACAGGAGGAGAAAAAAGGAGGTGAGAGTTAAAGCCTTGGAAAGCATCATGAAGAGATGTGGTGAGTGTGGTATTGTGGGTTTTGAGTGTGCAGAGTGGAGTTACAGATCTGGGGCCATTTATAGGCCAAGTAGCAAAGAAAGATGCAATTCAAGGGATCTTGCATTTCTAGCTTTCTTCTTCATTTCTAATAGTTGTTCTTCTTTCTAACTTCTCATCGATTTTCTCTCTTAACCTTTTGCTCACTTAATATTTAGGGGACTTATAGTGATCCAAAAGTAATCACTATAGGTGAACAAATGATAAATAAATAGATTAATAGACATGAATGCCATATAATGTTTTTTCTTTAAAATGTTAATATATTAATAGAGAGATCAAAGCATCAAGAGGATTCAACCCATATATTAAAGTTTATATATTACTTTACACGTGAGTGCAGATTCTATGTGTTACATTCCTAGATACAAATTATGTTCCTTCAAAATGCATCTGTTTCGAGATTGCCAGATATGATACACCGTGGCAGGCAATGCAATTTTTAACGCATTGCCTCTTAGAGGTTTTCCTTTGAGTCTGCGCGAACTCTAGGACAGAAGTCTGTTGATGGAGGTAATTCTCCTTGGTGGAGCTAGCCATGCTGAGATGGTTAGCCATACCTGTCTCGTAGCCGAGTATAAAAAGAGTAAGTGGTGCAGTGTCTCTTGTTCAACCGAACAGAGGTGACATGCTCTGTCTTGTAAGTAGCTAGACCAGTCTTTTCTTGGTGAGAAGCTCGTTCAGCGCAGCAAGCCACAGAATGAAATGCATATATTGTTGGTAGTAGTCTAGTTCAAATGGGTCTAAGCTGGTGATCAAATCTTGGAGCAAAATGCGAAATTCCTCGCTCTGTGGGTCTCCACCGTCCTAGTCCCAAGGAGCATTGTGGATGATGCAAATCAGGGGCATAGCAGCCTCCTAGGTTAGGTGAGGACTTACGCAGTAACATATACAAGATGTCCCCTGCAAACTAGGCCTTCAGCCTAGTAGTAGTGAAACATCCATACTGTGTGTGTCCGTAGAATTGAACTTTTTATCTCTTAAAACAAATTCCAACTCAAATACCAACTGGACTATGCACTGAGACTGGTTATCAAATCTCTTCTCATAAAGAATGACATATCTATTCAGCTGGCTTCGCATTGGCGAAATGCATAACTTACTGGAGCCTTAGCAATTATTTTGTATTTCGGAGAATAATTAGGTATCAACTTAATAGTTGCTTCATAACTAGACAATATTATGTCATTTAGATAATTATATGAGGTACATAAAGCCGTACTCTATATTTAAATATTATCTATTAAGATGTCAAAAGTTAGTGTTAGAGAGAGGTTTCTTTAAGTTCAAATGTTTGAACTTGAGTATAGAGAAAAGATAGAAGAGTGCAAAAATGAAAAAAGTAACCTATGTAGAGATAAAGGGGTTTGAGTGATTTCAAAATACATGATTTAAACGTGCATGACATATTGCATAAAAACGTGCATGACATAAACGTGCATGACATATTGCGTAAAACTTGCCTTATATAGTTCATATATAATGTTGCCGTACTAACGAGACATGAAGCTTTAAAGCTTACGTCAAATGACAAACATTTGTTGTGTTTGAACTATTTTCAGGTGCCACCATTAATGAACTAAACTTGTTCATTAAGTGAAGTACTTAGATAATTAAACTAAGTAGTTAATTAAAGGAAGCAACATTTGGACAAGGCACAAAGGCAACAAGACTAAGAAAGGAAAGTCTCCTCCTCCTCCTTTCACCACATATATACATGCCTACATATATATAAATATATATTTTCAGATTTTTTTTGAAAAAGGCACATACACATTTATTCCAAACGTACTACTGACACGTTATATATTCTACGTACGTACGTTAACATCACACCGCCATACTTAACTCATATTTATGAGTATATTCAGGCCTTATCATATGATATAAGTCATGGTGATGACAAATTAAATACGACACGTTAAAATGTTCTAAACCAAAAATTGTCGTATCGGGCGAATACCGAAACTTCGCCAACGTGTCACGTACTTGCCATAAATAGATGGCCAACCCCTACACCTCAAAAATCTCTATAATTTTCGTGGGTATGATAATAATTCCAGCCATAAAATCATTCCATGTTGGCACACACAAATCACCCCACATTAAGGCCAAATTGTGGAGATTCCAATTTCAATTTTGTCACATGTAAATGATGCCACTTTAAGACCAGCCAAGTGCTGAATATTAAAGTTTATATTATGTATATTATGTGTAACATAATATATGTAACATGTGCAAAAAGTTGGAATTTAATTAGAGAAAAATCGGGTAATCGATAAACATCAAAAATTCGGTTTTCTATGTACACAATACATGGAACATTTTTGGCATATCATACAACATGTATTTAGACACTTTTTACATATATCATACATCTTAAAGTGTTCTAGAAAATTAAATTAAGGGCTGATTGGAATATACCATGTGTGTATTATTAAATGTGCACTATTTTACAAAGTTTGCAAAAATAAAATTCAGCACATGTATATACATGTCATACACGTCTATTCCAGCTGAAATGGAGCTTATGTGGAGCCTTGTTGGCATATTGATTGGTCAAGAATCAATCATACAATGTTGGCGACTTAAAGAAAGAAGCTACAAAAGGTAATATTTCAAATTTTGTCACAATTGTGACACATGCTGAAAATTTCAGCATGTGCTAATTGGTTGGCCGAATTTTACATCAATATGGGTCATATTTTATGTCTTGATTAAGATGGATTAATTAGAAGACAATTTGGAAGTGTTTTAAATATTTTATGGAATAAAGAAAGTGATATTCTTGGATATCACACATGCTGAAAATTTCAGCATGTGTGCAATGCATCTAGGCGTTTTTAAGGCCTTATTAGTGACTAATTTTTATTCCAAAAATGATGAAAATGTTGTGTACTAAATGGTGATTGATTTCTTCTTTATTTTCAAAGAATAAATCAAATCAAACTTGGCAACATTTTGAATAGAATACAAATGTTACACATGCTGAAATTTCAGCATGTAAAGTGAGTTAATGGCCGATTTTATTAAGGCTTCTTGGAGAAATATTGTCTTGCTTAATTTATGTGATGATTTTGGAAGTTATGGTAATTGTTTTACGGTGATTTTGGCACATGTTTTAAGTGGAATTCTCGGATTTTCCTAGTCATCAAGTGATAACAACATTCAACCAATCAACGAGTGCCAAGTAAGCAAGAGTTAAATGATCATCCAATAAGGAGGTGCCAAGTAAGCAAGAACATGTCACAATGATGCCACATATTCTCCCAAGGACTTAGAAGATAATTTTCAAGAGGGGAAGGCACCAAAGGGGGTGGCCAAGATATGTTAAAAAGGGAAGGAAGAAGAGCAAAACAAGAACAAGAACAAGAGTTGCAAATTCAAAGATCAAAAGTGTTCAAGCCTTCTTCTTCTACACTCTCTTTCTTTCTTCTTTCTGAAAGCCTATTGTACTTACATTCATATACTTGAATAGGCTTCTCTTAGACCACCACATATTCTTTATCTTTGTAAAAGATTGATCAAGGTGTGATCAATCTTCAATCTTGCAAGGTGGTGGTGTTCGTGTGAATTGTATTCATCATACAAGGTTTGTAAAGGGTTGGAGTTGGTGTGTAACTCCATCAACCCTGTGGTAAGGTGTTTTTGTGTTGTGTGATTAGTATGAACCAAGGAAGGTGTTCCTCGAAGACTGGAGTAGGTTGTTTATAACCGAACCAGTATAAAATTCTTGGTGTCATTTACTTTCAGCACTTATATTCTGTTTCAGCACTGTTTATCCTTTTTGATTACGTTCGTAAAAATAATAAAAGTTTTTCAAAAATTACGAAACTTTCCAGAATCATAGCCACACGTCTTAAGGTTAATTTGGCATAAGTTTCAACCCTTTTGGACAAGTATAAGTCAATCAAACGTCCAAAGTTCTGAGACTAGTGCAGTCTGATTTTCAGGCTTGCAAAGGTTGAGACTTTGGTAGTATTTGACTTACTTCCTAAAAGAATTTTTCAAAACTGTTTCAACTCATTTAAATATAACTTATAAGGGGTTAGTGGTTAAAATTTCAGAGCATTTGGAGGTACGTACAAATAGGAATTAATTTTTCAAATCAGTCTAACGTTTCTGGCAGATTCGCGCAATCTGACCACCAACAAATTTTCAAGGGGTTAGAGGTTGAATTTAAATCTGAAATTTTTAGGAGACACTCATAACATCTGAAGCTAAGTTCTCTCTAAATTTCAGAATTTTTGAAGACCTGCAACCTAGTTTTCATAACGTTTTAAAACTGGTCCTGAAAACAAAAACTGTTTTAAGAAGTTGGGTTTTTGGTTCAAACTAATTTTAAAAACCACATTTTCCGCAACCACTATTCAACCCTCCCCCTTCTAGTGGTACCTTGCAGATTCTACAATACACCCTCCTGCATCATGGGTTCATTCTCTCTTTGAATTTCAAACTCTTGAAGTTAAGAAGCCCTTCTGAAATATTTTAAAATACATTACCTATTTAGTAGTATATAACACATCATATCACATCAAATAGTTTCTTGAATATTCCTAGTCAAAAACGCTATATCAAAAATAACACATCAGTTTATTTCATAAGCTTAACTAGAATACGCACATATTAGCTTATTAATGAGTTGCTTGAAGTTTTATGGATCTCATGTTTCGCTTAGCACATATAGAACTGGGTCTCGCTGTAAGCGAAATCTCTATCATTTGAGATGGATGTATTATTTGACTGTCTCTCACCATTTTCAGATCCTAGCGATAACTTTTGCTGTTGTTAATATATGCTGGATATGTGTTGTTGTTGATGTTTCGCTTAGCAATTTTTGTGCATAACGTGAAGTCCAATTGCATATACGCCAAATGTTAACCACATACACAAATATTCTTTACACAAATGATATTTTCACAAAAAAATGAAATAATAAAACAGCCTCGTCATTTGGCAATGGAAAACATGCCAGCAATTGGAATTTTCTTTGACAAACCTCAACACTGCTTCATAAAGAAGCTTGACAAAGATGCGTACAGTTGTGCTGTTTCTAACTTTCCTTGTTCTTTTTAGCCTTGAAAACAACTAGTCTTGTATATATTGTATTGAGTAAATTGCACCTAGCACCCAAACGTTTGTCACAGAATCCACTTAGCATTTAAACGTTCCGAAACCTCACTTGGCATCCAAACGTGGGCAAAATTGATTCGATTAACACCAGAAACCGGCTGCTGACCTGCTGCAGCCGGTTTCATGAAATTTTAGCGCCAAACAAGGTTTCCCCCCAAAATCAACGGCATCCACTTCCCTCCAATAAATTAACCCTCAATTCCCTGCCCGTTTTCTTCCATAAATCAGCCCTCAATTCAAATAATCCCCAACAAATTCACATAACTCCCAAAATATAGGCATTCTTCGTTCTTCCTCTCTCTCTCTCTATTGTGTTGGGATATGTCTACCTCATCATCTGTTGGCAATCGCCGGCTGCGGGCTGACTGGGGGGTGGAAGGCCGCTGTTTTTGTGGTATAAAAATGGAAGAGAAAACATCATGGACCAAAGCAAATCCTGGGCGTAGGTTTCTAGCATGTCCATTGACGAAGGTGAATTTGAAATATTTCTGCAAAGGTTTGTTTAGTTCTCAATTGTATGCAATGTGATTGTTTATTTCGTTTTTCTTGATAGAATGGGGCTGGAGGATGCGGGTTCTTTCAATGGCTGGATGACCCAATGGGGAGGGAACGCGCGTGTCAAATTATACGGGGTTGCTAAGGAGGTGCAATAAGTACGAGGATGAGATAAAGAATTGCAACATGAAGATACGTCAGTTGGAGAGGAAAAGTAGGATCCTCTTGTGTATTTTGATCCTTAGTTGGGTGATTTTGATCAATAAACTGTCAATGTAGTGGTCAGTTGGAGAGGAAAGTCGGATCAATAACTGTCAATGTATGCGTTTGGGAATGATGATGCGGTGATATTGTTGATTAAATGTTATCAATGGAAATGTGATGTTCCATAGCCATTATTTTGGACTCTTTGTTTTGTTTATTTGGCTCTGTTTGTTGGTGCTTTGTGTCACTGTAATAGATGTAAATGCAAATCAATAATATGAACAATGCACCAAAACAATGATTACTAACACAGTCATATACCCAATCAAATATGATCTTCCATAGCCATCAAACAGCTTGTGTGTACAAACAAGCATCTCCACCCAAAAGAAATACAAATGTTGTGGTTATCATTAACTTTCATCAAACAATAGCAACATCACTTTTGATTCATGTTCTGCCTGGATTTTGAAAGTAGTGAGTTTGGCAAGTAAACTTTTCCATCACGGTACTTGAAGTTGGGAAGAAGTTGCTCACTCCCTGGGACTTTCCTGTAATGCGGCCAGTCTTTGGTACTTCAACGGGTAAACCAGTTGGAGCAGCAGGTCCAGTTGGTGCAGCATTTCCAGTCGGTGCAGGCAGGTCCAGTTGGTGCAGCTGGTCCAGTTGGTTCATATGGGGCAATTGGTTGCAGATGATGTAATGGGCGAAGTTGGTAAGATGATGCAGTTGGCTCAGTTGGCCGCAAGTTGGGGGAGGCTGTATAGAACAAACAAAAGCATCAACCAAATAGACATATAATCATTAAAACAGGACAAATAATCAAATAGAAAAATGCATCACCTGAGATGGCCACAGTTGACCCTACACGAAGTCTACAACTTCTCATGTTGTGCCCGGATTGACAACAAATCTTACATGTCTGAAACTGCCTCTTCCTCCTACTAATCTGGCTCTCATTCTGGGACTGCAGATTACAGACATCAATTAATACTTATGATATAAAATACAAAATAATACGGCTACTCTTAGATGTGTGAAATATTACCTCATGTGGGGCATCCGTCTGTTCACCCCAACAGTGTTGGGCAACTTCTCTTGTTATGCCCTGTCTGCTTGCAAGTCCTGCACATTTGCAGTTGACCAACTCTGTTCAATTTGTGTATCACCGCTGTTTTTGTTCGTTGAACCTTAACTAAGTCAGATTCCCCAGCAGATCTCTTCCTACTCCGCTTTGGCCTTCCAGCTTGTCTTTTAACGTTTGGAGGGGCTATAGGTTCTTGTTCAGCCTCAAGTAATTGCTTCAAGCCAACACATGGGTGTATTGGCAACTCATACACTTTCATGTATGTGCTAACCAGATAACACTCATCAACATAGTCCAATGGGTCTTCCCTGTCATAGCCAATTGCTGCACATGCGTGAGAGCATGGAATCCCAGCAGTTGCCATTTTGCACAAGTACACGTGTGCTCTTTCAAATCAACACATAACTCCTGCCATCCCACTGCTGACACTGAAACTTTTTATAGTCGGACTTGTACGGAATACTATCAGCAGCTTCATCTTTGCTCTTCTCTAACCTTGCGGTAATCCTTGGACAAAATCTCATACTTGCCCACTTGTGTTGCACCCTCTCTCTGTTCTCTTGAATCCTAACCATGTTATACTTCCTTATCCATTCAAACATAGACAAAATAGGCATTTGTCTTGCCTCAACAAGGACTGCATTGTAACTTTCAGAAACATTGTTCAAAATCATATCACACTTCGCCATTGGACTGAAGTGTGACCTACTCCATTGATTAGGTGGTTTGTCTTCCAACCACTTAGCAGCATCAGGATTAAGCTTATCAATCTTCTTCATTGCACATTAAAATCAACTATAGTTGTTGCCATCGCAGCCTCAATAAAATGCTTTCTTCAATGGAACTGTGTTGTACCCAGCAAGAGCCCAGTTCCCATGCAAGTGTCTTGCACAAAACCGGTGCTGTGCGTTTGGAATCACCTCCTCACAAGCTTGGATCAACCCTTTCTGCTTGTCTGAAATAATTGTCCACTCAAAATCACTCTCCAACTTCAAGTCTGTCCTTAAATTCCAAAGGAACCAGGCCCATGATTCCCTATTCTCACCTTCAACTGCTGCATGTGCTATGGGGTATATGTTATTATTTGGGTCAATACCTACAGCAGTGAGCAGCATTCCCCCGTACTTTGACTTTAGATGACAGCCATCAATACCAAATATCTTCCTATTACCATTCAACATGCCATGCTTCATCGAAGTAAGACTGCAATATAGCCTTTGAAATCTAGGCTGGTCAACTACAAGAGGTATACCAGCATCTCTCAACAACACATCTTCTTCTCTCACTGGTTCTGAGTCATTACAGGGGGTGCATGTTGCAACACACATGGTTACACTAGGATCACTCCTTTTCACCTCCTCAATGTAAGGCCATATCAGTTTATACTCATCCTCCTGCATACCTCTAATTAAATCCAGAGCTTTTTCCTTTGCTCTGTAGACCTGACTTTTACTGACGTTGCACCTCAACTCCCTCATCACTTTTTGTCTGAACAGTGTCAAATTCAATTTTGGGTTTGAAGCAAACTCATCTATGTATTTTTTTGCAATCACTCCTGACCGTACAGCACAATTCCTAACAGAACAACTACAGATATGCTTGGAATTCATTGACCTAATCACATAATTTCCGTGTCTCCTGTCAACACCTAACCTCACATATCATTCACAGCCATCATTCTTACACTTAACACCGCACCTACCCTTGTCACTCTTAACTACAACAATTGGCCTCCCCACATTGATTGAGTACTGCTTCACAGCATCCTTAAAAATCTGAACATCTGAGAACCTGAGTCCACAACAGAACTCAGGATTGTTCATGTCTCTATGAGGATTGAACATCCTAAGTGCAGGTTGACCCTCACCATCACTATCAGCTATGTCAGGACCCCCTTCATCTGATATGTAATTATCTGCAGGTAAACCATCTTCACACTCACTAACACAAGCATCATTTTTACCTTCACCACCCTCACCAACACACGTATCATCTCTACCATCCTCACCCCCACTAACACCTGCACCATTCCCACCATTCTCACCCTCACTAACTAAAGAGACATCCTCTTCATTACTATAATCATTGAAACTCAAATCTGAATCTACTAGTCCCTCAGCATTGTATTCAGACTCACTCTCCTCTGTATCTTCCTTATCCTTGACATCACCTTCAACAACCTCCTCATCTATGTGGTCATCTTCCTCACTATCCCCATCAGATTCTCCCTGCCTACCACTGGCCTCCACTTCCTCATGCACACTCTGTTCTTTTTGCATACCAGTCTCCAAGGGAGTTTTTACTCACGTGCTCAACTAACTGTTCAACATACAGTTCAAGTACTCTTGATGTACGCACAATAGACTGAGCAGCACAGTATAATGCCCCATCATCTCCTAATTGAACAAACTTCTCACCCTCAACCATATAGTACTTTTTCTTGCCTAACACCCCATTTTCTTCACACATTTGCTCCACATACACCAATGATATCTCATCCTCCTCCACATTATCATATATAAAACAGTCACCCCCAATATAATTTGCCCTAGGCAAATGCAGCAACAGCCCCCCATAATGCATAACCAGTGTGAATAGCCCAGTATTTGGAGCTGTGAAATAAAGATTTGTTCACAGCCACAGCCAAATGTATAAAAAAATGCAGCATCCAAACGAATGTATTCTTAAACAGCAGGGTAAATACAAAAGGACATGAAGATAGTATCTTTGCATGCTATATCCACTAAACTAGCCAAAAGGGCCTGAAGATTATAACTTTTCATACAATAACTACAAAATTAGGCAAATTCATTCTAAACACCATTGAAACAATACCAATATTTAAAAATAGTACAAACAATTGTTCTTCAGGCACAGAATCCGTACGCATGCAAATGTTGATAGTGTACGAAAATTAAATTCCAACATTTCGGCCTTAACAAGATACAATACGAGATAATGTCTAAAAATTGTGTGAAAAGATTAGCTTTAACTCAAAAATGCTTCGAATCTTACCATAAATGGGATGACTCTCGTTCCTTCTCTTCGGTATCCTTAAACTCATGTCTTCTTGCCCGAATCACTCCAACACACCCTGAATCTGATGGAAAACCGCAGAAACTACAGACCCTCTATGAAATAAGTACTAGATCTATACATGCAATGAAAGAGAACAAAATCTAGGGGAGAGGGAGAATTTTGCAGGGGGAGCAGGGGAAACTTCGCAGGGGGGAAGAGGGAAATTGCGAAGGGGGGAGGGAAAATGTCTGAGGGGAAAATGGGGGTAATCAGACGGTTGCCCCATTTTACCGCCAATGGCATAAATTCAGGGGTAAAATTGGTAATTCAATGTCCAATTAGTCAGTCAACGGTTGAATTTAAAAAGTCAAAGGTGGCAGCCGGTAATCTGGTGTTAATCGAATCAATTTTGCCCACGTTTGGATGCCAAGTGAGGTTTCGGAACGTTTAAATGCTAAGTGGATTCTGTGACAAACGTTTGGGTGCTAGGTGCAATTTACTCATATTGTATTCGTATATAGTACGTGTTACGAGGATTGTTCTTGCAGCAACTAATAAGGTCGCTGTTTTGTGACCTTGAGGTCACGGGTTCGAGCCGTGAAAACAGCCTCTTACACAAAAAAGTATAGGGTAAGACTGTATACATCAGATCGCTTCGCGATCCATCCTCTTTCCGAACCCTGCACAAACATGGAAACCTAGAACGTGGTGTTACAATCATTTTTGAGTGTGTATTTTCTCGTCTGTCTCCCAAGAAATGCCACTTTTCAACCAAATCGATGTTTATTTGCTGCGTATTATAAGGAAATTGTAAAATAATGCAGAGGATATTTGTCGAGTAATCAAGAAGTTAGTGAATTTCTTGATTCTTTTTGTCCAAATCAAAAACAGTCAACCTGTCTTTAATGCAAGATATTCGAATTCTCATCACTCAACTGTTTTCTCTGTTTAAAATTTTTTCTTTCTTTCCTTATTTTTTAGGGATAATTACCTTTTGCCCCCTTTATGTTTGGCATAATCGTCAATACCCTCCTCAATGTTTAAAAAAACATCAAATGAAGATCTTGACTTAAAACTTCTAAACTCTTTGACAAGAGAATGGACACTCAAAGTGACGGCCACCGAGTCTAAAAATCCCAAGACTCTTGCTCTTGATTAACTTTCCAAAATCTCTTGGCTCATGAAATCCTAATTGATGAGAAAAATCGGATGGATCCTATCAAGCCTTCACATGTATCACACAAAGGATTGGTGGTAGAGTCCAATGATTCGGATGAAGAGGTTGCACTTCTGGTTAAAAAGTTTAGAAGGATAGCAATAAGCAATAAATCTCACGCAAGGTGGTTTTTCAAAAGCTCACTTAAAGACGAAAAGAAACGGGTGAAAATTGCTATAAGTGTGGACAACTGGGTCGCATGAGATGATCTTCTTTCTGAATCAAAATGAGAAGATAATGAAGGTAAGGATGTTGGACCCATTGCTCTAATGGATGATCAAGAAGATCAGCACACTTGTCTCATAACAATTAAAGATGACCTTGAGGCAAATACATCTCTAATGTTGATTTACAAGATGAAACATGAGACTTACAAGATTTTGAATAAATAAACTTAAAGCATAAACACTTGAAGAAAGAGATTGAGAAGTGCATATTAGAAAACAAAAGCTTGCATGAAAAAAATATTTTGATTTATCAAGAGTATGATATCATACTCACTATGCATAAGGTTGTATCATTAGAAAACATGAAAACTATGAAGGAATGTGATAGGCTAAGACCAGATTTGTAAAGACTAACAAACCGTATGAGTGTTTAACGAATTGAACTATTCACAAATAGTTTGAATTTGGTTCGTGTTTGGTTCAAGTTCATTTGCTAATTCTAATTAAATGAGCTGAGTTCGAACACCTAATTGTATTTGTTTACATAAACAAACTGAGTCAAACTCGAACATTTCGGCTTATTTAAGGAATTATAATGTTATGACGCCAAACTAAAGCATATCTTCAGGCTTGGCAAATTAAACGAGTCAAGCTGAAATGTTTGTTAACCTAAACGAACCTGAACTCAAAACTTATAATTTGGCTTCGTTTGGTTCGTTAACAACCCTAACAAACAGTAAAGATAACCTTGACAAACTACTTGAAAATCAAAGAGGCTGAGATGATAAATCCGTCTAAGATGATAAATTTGTTGAAGAAATTGAAATGAGTGGATGAGAAATTAATGCTCAAAGTAGAGATAAAATAATTTGAAAGTTTGTTACTTAACTTTAATTCAAATTTGAGAATCGGTTACTTAATCATAATTCAAATTTGGAAAATCAGTTACTTAACCGTAATTCAATTTTGAAAAGAGGTTGTCTATTATATGATCTAACGGTGGCAATCTGATGCGACGGCTGTGGTTAAACTGTCAATTAACCGCCCTAATCAAATTTTTCCCCATAAATAATGGCTTAGCTGACCTCTCTGGACACTCATTCAGAATCCGATTTTCTCCTCCTTTCCTCCTCTGCATACATGTGCTCTTCTCTTCTCTTTTTCTTCTACACTTTGCATCAAGTCCGAGAATTTCAAGGCATCTTACTGTTGGATCGAAATCCCTGCACAAACACCACTAGAGGGGGGTGAATAGTGGTTAGCAGAAATCACACTATTTTAAACCCTTTTCGAAACCCCTCAGTTCTGAAATCTGAAACTCAGAAAACAGAAACTGTTTTTGTAAATATTTTTCTGACTTTAAAAACACTTTCAAAAATTATGAAACTTTCCAGAAACACACTTCAAGATGTTTTCTAACTTCTGTAAAAATTTCAAGTCAAAATAAAATCTTTAAGACCTTCAACTAATCAAAAACTTTTTGTCTACACAGATTTCCAGAACAGAGTTCAGAAATTGACTCAACTTCACAAATTTGTTCCCGTCAATCCCCAAGTCCAAAACCTTTGAAAATTTAAAACAATAACCCTTAAGATATTTATAATAATGGGTTGAAACAGTTTTAGAAAATTCGTTTGGGAAGTTAGTCAACCAAGTCACTTTTCTCAACTTTTGCAAATCTGAATAACAGATTGTAGCAGTTGCAGAACTTTGGACTTTTGATTAACCTTAACTTATCCAAATTGAGTCAAACTGGTTTAAAATGAAAGATAAGAGACTAAAGTATGTCTCTGTAAAATTTTAGAAATTTTGAAAACTGTTTACTATTTTTTACAGAATTTACAAAACGTGTTAACAAAACAGAGAATAGAAAACTGAAAGTGTAAACTACGGAAAGTAAAGAACACCAAGAATTTTATACTGGTTCGGCCAAATATACCTACTCCAGTCTTCGAGGACACCTTCCTCGGTATTCACTATCACCAGTGTCACAGAATTACACCTTAGCTCGATCCTTGGGCTTCACATCAACTCTATTCAAGCTATTCACAACACCTTTGCAAAATTTCAGCACTATCACACCTCATACACCTTTTCACTTTTTGATTAAGCCTTATAAACTTGGCTTATCAATTACAACAATTCTACCACAATAAGGTGTATCTAAGCATCACTACAATGCTTCAAAAATTTCACCACAAGCTGCACAATAAGAATATAGAAGAAGATAGCAAGAGAGGTGTGTCTTCAACTCTTCACTTCAACCTCTATTTATAGTGTGAGGCATCCCTTGTTGATAAGATTGCCATTTGTCACCTTCAATGTCATCAAACACACTTGTCTTCACACCATTGGTTCTTGTCTTCAAGACTTTGCACACTTGACACCTTCAAGCAATGTGATTTGTCCATCTATGTCATCAAATTTTTCAGCATTATATGACATGGAAATTTCAGATTTGAAGGAGATAAATGATGAGTAAATCTCTCAAAAGTTAACCAAGTTTGTTCCATCATAATAGCACATGTGGGAGAAGAAATCTCAGCAAAAATTTGAATCCAAAACCGCCCATATGGCCATGTGTGTGCCATGTTGACAACTTTTTGCCACTAAGTATAATCCTTGAGTTTTGATTGGTTCTTGCATCATTTCCTTTGACACTTGTCATCATATGAGATAGTCATCTTGTACACATGTAAATGCATCATTTTGATGAGAAAAATAAGAGTTAATCTCAGCCCTTGAATTCAAAATGAATTGTCTAGATTTAAGTAGAAAATAGTCAAAACTATTTCCACCTTTCTCTCCTTGAAAGTCGTAACCATTTACCATATCAATTGTGACATGAAATTACTGCAAAATAATCTGAGAATAAGTCTTATAATGATATCATAAAATGACCATATAGTGTGACAAAATAAATGTCACATAACGAGAAATCTTGAGAATACCGAAAACCAAATATAGCAATAATAATCTTGCCTGTTGATACTTCAAGAATACCATAAGAAGTCCATAATGATGATAATAATATCCTTGAGAAATAATCATAGTGAATTCGTCACGATATGCTCCGAGAATAAAAAGACGATAATTCTCTTGGTATCATTTTTTGAGAAAGATAGTCTTGTCTTGAAATAATTATGACGAATGTCATAGAGATAGTCTTGAGACGATAATATCATGTTACATAGTAACATATTATATAATAAATGAAGACAATGTACCTGCAAGACTTAAAATTCCAATTTTTGCCCTTTTTGGTAAGTCGTATAACTTCCACGGCATATTAGTTACAAGGCATAATAATATTCATAAAAATCAAATAATAAAATCACCAAAATCATATATGAAACATTAAGAACATATATATAAATGAAAACAACTATTTATCACATTTTAGATAGCATGAAACACTTTGTTACGAGAGTGAAGTAACACAAAATAATATTTTTCATAGATTAAGCGCTTTATGTAGCGCTGCATGTTGCCATCAGAACTCTCTGTTCAGAATTTCCAAATGATAAAGCGCTTGGTGAAGCGCACCAGAACTCTCTGATCCGAATTTTCCAAATGATAAAGCGCTTGGTGTAGCGCTTCAGAACTCTCTGATCCGAGTTTTTCATAGGATAAAGCGCTTTATGTAGCGCTCAATGTTTGAAATAAAGTTTCTGTTTAAGCTTTCTGAATGATAAGGCGCTTTATGAAGCGTTCAATGTTTGAACTAAAGTTTCTTTTTAAACTTTCTGAATGATAAAGCGCTTTATGAAGCGCTCAATGTTCTCTGTTCAAACTTTCTGCAAAATGAAGCGCTTGATCAGGCGCTCGAAGTCTGATGAAAAGTTTTAACATATAATACTCTGCAAATTATCAAAACCAAATTATACATCAACATTTTCTCACATGTTTAATATATTTCATCTTTTTATCATATGTGTAACACTTCCTTAAGTAATCAATACTTAAAATCATAACTTTGAAAATTATCCAAACATATTTTTCAACACTTACAGATTCGTAGAGTTCATACGCTGCAGTGCCTCTCGTCTGAACTGACTTTCGTTATATCCTGGGAGACGATTGCTCCATCCGGTTGGGCACAGTATATCGGAGCAATACATCTTAAGAACAGAGTCTTGGACTCACCTTGGATCTCCGCTTAGTTGAGTTGCAAAGGTCACTGCCAAGTTGATCTCTACTTTGTGCTGAGCCCAGCTGATCGTGGGATATTGCAGCACTGTTGTTGTACAGTGTTCTTGTGTTGAGCTCTGCTTTGTGCTGAGCTCTGCTGTTGGCTAAAAACGTTCGTTGTTCTACAGCATTGCCGTGTTGAGCTATGCTCAACTGAAGCGGCTGAAAGCTCAACTTCGTAGTTGTGCTGAAGTGCCGAGGTCGGCGGATCGGTGATCAGCCCAGAATGCAAATACAATTGCGCTGACTGGACTGATCTGATCTGTCTGATCAGACTGATTTAGTCAGCTTGGCGGAATACTGATAGCACAGAACTACTGTTCTGAAGTGCTGTTCAGTTCAGGTCAATAGGTCGGCTAACTGTTCAGGAATTGCGCTATCTGAACTGTCTTGACTCTGTAGATCAGTCCAGGCTCTCTGAGCTCAGTAGGTCGGCCACTACTGTACATAAGTCAATTTTGTCTGACTTGAATTATTCTTATTAATTCTTAAGACGTATGCGTTTTGATTCGGTACTGATTCCTGTTTGTTTCTAATCTTACAGACGCCTGATGGAGAACGCAAGCTCTAACTCGGTTCAAGGCATAGACGTACACAGTTCTGCCCCAATGGCACCAAATGCTGGGGTGCCAAGACATGCTCCTCCTGCACAGGGTCCTGCAGTGGCCCAAGGAGAAAATCTCACTTATTAGCCTAAGGTTTGGCCCATTACTCAGTTAGCAGCCTAACGTTCATGAAACTCACTTAATAACAACTCTTTTGCCGAAATGTCTCACTTGTAGCCAGTTGACCGTTGACCAACCGTTGACTAGCCGTTGACCAGCCGTTGACTTTCTCAGACCAACCAGAATCTGACACGTGGCAACCCTTTTTAATTAAAAAAAATAAAATTGTATTTTTGAATAAATTGATTTAAAATGAATTTAAAAATTCTAAAAAATTGTAAAAATTAATTAAAAACATTTTAAATATCAAAAAATTAGGAAAAAAGTATAAAAATAATAAAAAATTACCCACAACACTCCAGCACTCCACCCACCTACCCCCCACGCCACACCATCCACCCACCCCCCCACCCCCCACCCCCCGCACCCCCCGGCCAAAAATTTTTTTAATTTTTTTTAAACTCACTCATAACGCTCCGACCACCCCCGCGTCCCCTCCCCCACACCCTCCTCTCGCGAATTTTTTTTTTAAAATTTTTTCTAACTCTCCCAACCCCGCGCACATTTCTATTCAATGCCTTCGTCAAAATAGTTGGAGAATAATAATACTTATAAAATAATGACAATGTATATAAATGTGGTAGCGTGGCTCGAATTGCAGAGGTCCCCTGCCTTTTTTTTCGAATTATATTATTTTCTTTTTCCAAGTTGCAAGACTAACATTGTCATTTTCTTTTTGGACTGAGGGTTGGATTGTTTCGGGTTCTGGGGGATGGTCGGAGCTTTGTGGGTGAGTTAAAAAAATTTTAAATTTTTTTGAGGTGTGCGCGGGGGTGGGAGAGGGGACGCAAGGGTGGTTAGGATGTTATGGATGAGTTAGAAAAAATTTTTAAAAAAAAATTTCGCGAGAGGAGGGGGTGGGGGAGGGGACGCGGGGTTGGTCGGAGCGTTATGAGTGAGTTTTAAAAAAAAATTAAAAAAATTTTTGGCCGGGGGTGCGGGGGGGTGGGGGTGGGGGTGGGGGTGGGTGGTGTGGCGTGGGGGGGGGGTAGGTGGGTGGAGTGCTGGAGTGTTGTGGGTAATTTTTTATTATTTTTATATTTTTTTCCTAATTTTTTGATATTTAAAATGTTTTTTAATTAATTTTTACAATTTTTTAGAATTTTTAAATTCATTTTAAATCAATTTATTCAAAAATACAATTTTATTTTTTTTAATTAAAAAGGGTTGCCACGTGTCAGATTCTGGTTGGTCTGAGAAAGTCAACGGCTGGTCAACGGTTAGTCAACGGTTGGTCAACGGTCAACTGGCTACAAGTGAGACATTTCGGCGAAAGAGTTGTTATTAAGTGAGTTTCATGAACGTTAGGCTGCTAACTGAGTAATGGGCCAAACCTTAGGCTAATAAGTGAGATTTTCTCGTGGCCCAAGTGGAGAAACCTAAGAAGTTTAGTGGGAGCTTCTTCAAGCTTTAGCAGCAGAAGATGCTGTTCTTCTTGACTGCCATAGGGTTGGCTTCGTTCCTGACCGAGGACCCACCTGTGGTGGATCCTAAGGAGGACCAAACCCAGAATATGCAAAACAAACTTTCTGTAGAAGCATGGAACTTCAACAATTATGTTTATTTGAGCCATATTCTGAGTTGTTTGGACAACTTCTTGTATTGTTTTGTACTGCACGTACAGAACCGCAAAGTCTTTGTGGCAGGCTTTAGAAAAGAAATAATATACGGAAGATGCCGGCACTAAGAAATTTATTGTCGGCATATTCCTCAATTTCAAGATGTCTGACTCTCGCACTGTTGTTTCTCAAGTTGAGGAACTTCAAATGTTGGAAGCCGAGATGAAAGAGGAGGGCATGTTGCTCAGTGAATCTTTTGTTGTGGCTGCAGTGATTGAGAAGCTACCTCTTTCGTGGAGGGAATTCAGAAGCTATCTCAAGTACAAAGAAAGGAAATGACATTCGAAGATCTGATTGTCCGACGCCGCATAGAAGAAGACAATCACATATCTGAGAGAAAACCACAATCAAGCTTTGGTCAGGCCAAGGCCCATGTCGCAGAGGCCAAGAAAAAGAAGGGCTAACTCAGGGTGTACAAGAAAGACAAGCAGATAGCTAAGAAGTTCACCGGAAAATTCTACAACTGTGGCATTCAGGGGCATGTCAGCAATGAGTGCTGAAAGCCCAAGAAGAAGCAGACCATGGCAAAGGCGAACATCGTTAATGCCATGGATGATCTGAACCTCTGCACGGTGGTCTCAGAGTGCAATGCTGTGGGAAACATGCACGAATGGTGGCCCGATACTGGCGCCACTAGACATGTCTGCTCCAGCAGAGAGATGTTCATGGAGTACCAGCCCAGGAACAACGAACAACTTTACATAGAAAACTCGACCTCATCAAAGATTGAAGGCGAGGGCAAATTTGTTCTGAAGCTCACCTCAGGGAAGCATCTGACTCTGCAGAACGTGCTGCACGTCCCCGACATTCGGAAGAATTTAGTGGATCTCTTCTAGTCATGCATGGTTTTATACTAATGTTAGAATCCAATAAAGTTATTCTTTCGAAAAATGGCATGTATTTGGGGAAGGGATTGTAGAGAAAAAGGGGTTTGAGTGATTTCAAAATGCATGATTTAAATAACGTATTACAAAGAAATGCATGACATATTTTATGACATAACACGTTGTTGCATAAAACTTGCCTTATATAGTTCATATATAATGTTGTCGTACTAACGAGGCATGAAGCTTTAAAGCTTACATCAAATGGCACTCATTTGTTGTGTTTGAACTATTTTCAGGTGCCATCATTAATGAATTAAACTAGTTCATTAAGTGAAGTACTTAGTTAATTAAACTAAGTAGTTCATTAAAGGAAGCCATATTTGGAAAAGGCACAAAGGCAACAAGTTGAAGAAAGGAAAGTCCTCTTCATCCCTCTCCACACAACACACGCCATTTTCAAATATATATATATATATATATATATATATATTCAGATTTTTGAAAAAGGCACATACACATATATTCCAGTGTACTACCGACACGTTATATATTAAGTACGTACGTTAACGTCACACCACTATATTTAACTCATATTTATGAGTATATTCAGGTCTTATATCATATGATATAAGTCATGGTGATGACAAATTTATTACGACACGTTAAAAGGTTTTAAACCGAAAATTGTCATATCGGGCGAATACCGAAACTTCGTCAACGTGTCACGTACTTGCCATAAATAGATGGCCAGCCCCTACACTTCAAAAATGGCCACAAATTTCGTGGCTTTCATGGTATGTGCAGCCATAAAATCATTCCATGTTGGCACACATAAATCTCCCCACACTAAGGCCAAATTGTGGAGATTCCAATTTCAATTTTGTCACATGGTTTAGGCGCCACTTTAATCAGCCTTATGTGCTGAATATTAAATTTTAATTTATGTATATTATGTGTAACATAATATATATAACATGTGCAAAAAGTTGGAATTTAATTAGAGAAAAATCAGGTAATCGATAAACGTCGAAAACTCGGTTTTCTACATACACGACACATGAAACATTTTTGGCATGTCATATAACATGTATCTAGACACTTTTTACATATTTCATACATCTCAAAGTATTCTAGAAAATTCAATTAAGGGCTGATTGGAATATACCATTTGTATATAATTAAATGTACACTATTTTACAAAGTTTGCAAAAATAAAATTCAGCACATGTATCTTCATGTCACACGCCTATTCTAGCCATGTTGGAGCATATGTGGAGCTTTGTTGGCATCTTGATTGGCCAAGAATGGAGCATGCAATGTTGGTGACTTAAAGAAAGGAACTACAAAAGGTAACATTTCAAATCTTGTCACAATTGTGACACATGCTGAAAATTTCAGCATGTGAACAATAGGCTGGCCGATTTTCTCATCATTATGAGGCATATTTTACTTCTCGAATTAATTGAATTAATTGGGAGATTGTATGGAAGTATTTTGAATATGTTATGGAATTAAAATGATGATATCTTTGAATATCACACATGCTGAAAATTTCAGCATGTGTGGGAATGTATATGGCCGAATTCTAGGCTGCATTGGTGACCAATTTTTATTCCAAAATTGATGAAAATATTATGTACTAAATGGTGATTGAATTCTTCTTTAATTTCAAGGATTAAATCAAAGTAAACTTGGCAATATTTTGAATGAAATGCAAATATTACACATGCTGAAATTTCAGCATGGGCATAAGGTGTTATGGCCGATTTTTTATATGGAAATGTGGAGAAAATTGTTTTGCTAATTATGTGGGATGATTATATGCTTTAATGGCTAATTGGTCATGCTTTTTGAGGTGTAATTTCAGATTTATCTAGTCATCAAATGATGACAACCTTCCATCCAATCAATGAGTGCCAAGTAAGCAAGAGTTTAATGATCATCCAATGAGAAGATGCCAAGTAAGCAAAGACATGTCACAATGATGCAATACACTCTTCCAAGGACTTAAAAGATAATTTTCAAGGAGGAAGACATGCTAAAGGGGGCGGCCAATGTGATTAAAAGGGAGAGAAGAAGAGCAAAAAAAAAACAAGACAAGTCTTGCAAATTGATGTGCTAAAAAACGTTCTTGATCTTCTTCCTTCTACCTTTCTTTCTTTCTTCTCTCTTAAAGCCTATTGTATTCATATTCATACATCTTGAATAGGCTTCTTATATACCACCCTATACTCTTTATCATTGTAAAAGATTGATCAAGATGTGATCAATCTTGCACTTGCAAGGTGGTGGTGTTCGTGTTCATTGTATTCACATACAAGGTTTGTAAAGGGTTGGAGTTGGTGTGTAACTCCATCAACCCTGTGGTAAGGTGTTATTTTGTGTTTGGTGATTAGTGCTAACCGAGGAAGGTGTCCTCAAAGACTGGAGTAGGTTGTGTTAACCGAACCAGTATAAAATTCCTGGTGTTATTTACTTTCAGTATTTACTTTCAGTTTCAGCACTGTTTATCGTTTTTAATCACGTTGGTAAAAATAGTAAAAGAATTTCAAAAATCACAAAACTTTCCATAATCATAGCCACACGTCTTAAGGTTAATTTGGCGCAAGTTTTAACCCTTTTGGACAAGGATAAGTCATCCAAACATCTAAAGTTTCGAGACTAGTGCAGTCTGATTTTCAGGCTTGCAAAGGCTGAGACTTTGAACGTATTTGACAATCTTTCCAAAAGAATTTTTCAAAACTGTTTCAACCCTATGAAACAAAACTAATAAGGGGTTGGTATTTAAATTTTCAGAGCATTTGGAGTTACGGACAAATAGAAATTAATTTTTCAAATCAGACTACCGTTTCTGACAGATTTGCGTAATCTGACCACCAACGATTTTTTAAGGGGTTAGAGGTTGAATTTTATTGTGAAATTTTTAGGAGATACTCAGAACATCTGAGGCTAAGTTTTATCCAAATTTCAGAATTTTTGAAGACCTGAAACCTAGTTTTCAAAACGTTTTAAAACTGGTCCTGAAAATAAAAACTGTTTTCAGAAGTTGGATTTTTGGTTAAAACAATTTTAAAAACCACATTTTCCGCACCCACTATTCAAACCCCCCTTCTAGTGGTGCCTTGCAGATCCTACAGGGATACTTGTCGAATAGTATGTTTAAGCTAAAGTCATCAATATTGTACCTAAAAGAAATTTGCCCACAGAGGCTAATGAGGATGCTTCCTCTTCTGTTTACATGATTGAGTCTTCTTGTTTATGGCATTTTTGTTTGGGACATGTTGAATATAAGTCAATACAAAGAATGCTTAATCTTGACTTGTTGTCCAAATTAAAATTTGATAAAGAGAAATGCTAAATATGTGTTGAAGCGAAGATGGTAATGGCGCCATTTTCTTTAATAGAAAGGAACACTGAACCTTTGAATTTAATTCATACAGATGTGTGTGATTTAGAGTCTGTGCAAATGAGAGGTGGTAAAAAGTATTTTCTAACTTTTATCGACGATTGCACACAATACTGTTTTTTCTATTTGTTATGTAGCAAAGACGAGGTCCTTAATGCTTTTAAGGACTATAAAAAATGAAGTTAAGAATCAACTTAGCAAACGAATTAAAGCAATTCGTAGTGATAGGGCTGACGAATATGATACTCCGTATAATGAATTCTGTTCAGAATATGGCATTATTCATCAAATGACTGCACCATATACACCTCAATGGAATGGTATTGCTGAACGCAAAAACTGTACTCTCAAAGAGATGATGAACGCTATGTTGATAAGTTTGGATTTACATCAAAACTTGTGGGGGAAGCCGTTCTCTCAGCTAACGTCATTTTGAATAGAATTCCATCCAAGCAGATGGATGAAACCCCATACGAACTATGGAAAGGACGCAAGCCTAGTTACAAATACTTGAAAGTGTGGGGGTGCCTAGCAAAGGTTGCTGTACCTAAACAAGATAAGTTAAAATCGGGCCTAAAACGGTTGACTGCACATTTATAGGATATGCGACTAACAGTACTGCATATCGGTTCTTGGTGCACAAATCGGATATTCCTGACATACATGAAAACGTTGGCATGGAGTCAAGAAATGCAGTGTTTTTCGAAGATAATGAAGAAGAAATAAGATCTGGTAAGCGAATGCGTGAGGCGACTCCCAAGGAATTAAGGAGCTTCGTAAAAGCAAGCTGTCAGAATGCCAACTTCGTTTGGACCAGATTTTCTATCCTATATGGTAAAAAATGAGCCAAGGAACTTTTTCGAGGCAACGTCAACTCCAGAAGCTCCATTCTGGAAAGAGACAATTAATAGTGATATAGGCTCGATTCTTCAAAATCACACGTGAGAGTTGGTTGACCTTCCACCTGGAAGTAAACCACTTGGTTGCAAGTGGATTTTCAAGAATTAACTGAAAGAGGATGGGTCTATTGAAAAGTATAAAGTCAGGTTGGTAGCTAAAGGCTATCGACAAAAGGAAGGCTTTGACTTTTTCGACACCTACTCACCAGTAACTAGGATCACTTCTATAAGGGTGCTAGTTGTTATTGCTGCAGTCTATAACTTGGAAATTCATCAGATGGATGTGAAGATTGCTTTTCTAAATGGTGAGTTGGATGAAGAAATTTATATGGAACAACCCAAAGGGTTTGTGGTTCCAGGACAATATTCAAAAGTTTGTAGACTTGTTAAGTCGCTGTACAGACTTAAGCAAACGCCTAAACAGTGGCACTTGAAATTTGATCAAGCTATGCTAGCTAATGGTTTCAAGATCAATGAGTGTGACAAGTGTGTCTACATTAAGAATACACAGAATGCATATGTGGTAGTATATCTCTATGTAGACGACATGCTGATCATGGGGAGTACTCGAGATATCATCTTAAACACAAAGAAGATGTTGACGAGAAACTTCGATACAAAGGATATGGGAGTTGCCAACATTATTCTAGGAATTAAAATTTCTAGGATAGCCGAGGGACTGTATTGTCACAAACTCACTATATTGAATCTGTTCTAAAACGTTTCAATATGCTTGATGTGAAACCGGTGAAGACTCCACTCGACTTAAGTATACGCTTAAGGAAGAATCGAGGCGAGCCAGTGGCTCAATTGGAGTACTTGCAAGTAATCGAAACTCTAATTTACATAACGAACTGTACAAGGCCAGACTTAGCATGCTCGGTAAACAAGTTGAGCAGGTTTATCAGTAATCCAAGCGATGAACATTGGAATGCTCTTAATAGAGTAATGAGATACTTGAAGTATACAATGAATCCGGGATTACATTACTCAAGATATCCAACAGTATTAGAAGGCTATTGTGATGCCAACTGGATATCTGATAGTAAAGATTCTAAGTCCACCAGTGGATATTTATTTACTGTTGGTGGAGGTGCTGTGTCGTGGAAATCTACGAAGAAAACGTGCATAGCTTGTTCCACGATAGAAGCGGAGTTTATAGCACTTGATAAAGCCGGAAAAGAAGCTGAATGGATTCGGAATTTCCTGGAAGATGTGCCCTGCTAGCCTAAGTCAATCGCTCCTATCAGCATACACTGTGATAGTCAGTCGGCTATAGGACGATCACAAAGCAGCATCTATAATGGTAAGTCTCGACATATGCGTCGGAGACACAATACCATTAAGCAGTTGATCTCTAATAGCGTGATTTCCATTGATTATATAAAATCAAAGGAGAATCTTGCGGATCCGTTTACAAAAGGCTTGCCAAGAGATCGGATGTCAATTTTGACAAACGGAATGGGATCAAAACCTATAATGCATGAATCTTTGTAAGGTAACCCAACCTTATTGACTGGAGATCCTAGAATCTTGGTTCAATAGGACAACTAAGTTATAGAGTTCAGTGAGAACTTACCCATTCTATTAAATAAAAGTGATGTCTGCAAAGGAATGAGGGTAACCCGAATCTTTTAATAGATCATATATCTTGATATGTCAAGTAGGGTATGACAGAATACTCTTGATAGAAAACACCTATGTAAGTGTGAAGTGTAGCCGCTTCTATGAGAATTTTGTAAGGCCAAAGTTCTCTAGCACACTTTCTGAAACCAGACGGTTCATGGCCAAAAAGAACACAATCATGAGAACAAAAAAAAAGGTGTTAAAGGAAATGTTGTGTGAGTGCTATTGTCTAGGTTCACACTAAAGGCCGGTTAGTTCAAGACATTAAGTTCACTAATTAGTCGAGTGGATCCGATAGTATATCACTAAGAAAAGTTCAAAGCCAGAAGCTACCTCTTCTGATGCAACATTTTTTTGTTTGACTTCTCGGTAGAGTCTGCATAAACACTTGCATTAATTCCCATTCATGTGGGGGATTGCTGGAGAAATTGAAATGAGTGAATGAGAAATTAATGCTCAAAGTAGGGATAAAATAATTTGAAAGTCGTTTACTTAACCGTAATTCAAATTTGAGAATCGATTACTTAAACGTAATTCAAATTTGGAAAATCAGTTACTTAACCGTAATTCAAATTTGAAAAGCGGTTGTCTGTTATCTGATTTAACGGTGGCAATCTGATCCGACGGCTGTGGTTAAACTGTCAATTAACCACCCTAATCAAATTTTTCCCTATAAATATTAGCTTAGCTGACCTCTTTGGACACTCATTCAGAATCCGATTTTCTTCTCCTCTCCTCCTCTGCATACACGTGCTCTTCTTCTCTCTTTTTTTCTATATTTTGCATCAAGTCCGAAAAGTTTAGGGCATCTTACAGGTTCGTAGAATTCATACGCTGTAGTACCGCTTGTCTGAACTGACTTCCGTTGTATCCTTGGAGACGATTGCTCCATTCGATTGGGCACAGTATACCGGAGCAATACATCTTAAGGACAGAGTTCTGAACTCACCTCGGATCTCCGCTCAATTGAGCTGTAAAGGTTATTGTCAAGCTGAGCTCTGCTTTATGTTGAGTCCAGCTGATCATGGGATATCGCAGCACTGTTGTTGTATAGTGTTGTTATGTTGAGCTCTGCTGTTGGCTGAGAACATTCGTTGTTCTGCAGCATTGCCGTGATAAGTCTGCTTGGCTGAATCGGCTGAAAGCTTAACTTTCGTAGTTGTGCTGATGTGTCGAGGTCGGTAGATCGGTGATCAGCCCAGAACGCAAATACAATTGTGCTGACTGGACTGATCTGATCTGTTTGATCAGAATGATTTAGTTCAGCTCGGCTGGAAGACTGATAGCACAGAACTATTGTTCTGAAGTGCTGTTCAGTTCAGGTCGACAGGTCGGCTGACTGTTCCGGACGCAAACTCAATTGCGCTATCTGAACTGTCTTTTGACTCTGCAGATCAGTCCAGATTACCCTGAGCTCGGCAGGTCGGTCACTACTGTACAGAAGTCAATTTTGTCTTACTTGAATTATTCCCAACAAAATTCATATGTCTTATATGTAAATAACAAACCAGTATTTATAGAAAATTGAGTAGAGAACAGTTAAAGACGACAAAGCATACTCGTTACATCTAATTGGTACAGGTTGACCGAGATATTCAGTTGGTTTTCTAGCCAATGATACGTGTTGGCGAAAACGATACAAAGTCTGATTGAAGTACCCAGTGAAGGACACATGACACATGCATGCTCAAGTGGCCATTATATAAAACACAATCTTCAACCGAAATCGGCGAGAATCAGCAAACACCAAGGAAAAGGAAGAGGGTATGACCGTGGGCACTCAGAAAAGCACCTCAACTTCTTCAACAAACACACTAACCTAACACCCAGCTGAAGAAGGCCATCTCACTATCATCAACCTTTTTTTTTATTCTGTAGAAACCTTTTTTTATTCAGTACCCTAACATTTCATCAAGCTTTTATTGTGAAGCTTTTTCTATTTGGTAGAAATTGTATCATCAACCTTTTTTATTCAGCAGGAAGTACCATTGTTGAGAGGCTAAGATAACTGAAATCAAGCATCAGTCCACGTAACTTTCATCTCACCCCACTTGTTACTGCTTTGGGATATGCCCAAAGCTTTCCAAACGGCTTTGGATGCATCCACAATGTTGTCACGGCACCCATGATTGGAGTCGCATTCGTCAACAACCTTTGCCTTCACTCTCTTTCCATTCGCCATGATCGTTATGTAATGGCCACACCTGCTTCCTTTGTTGAACCACCCAGTCGACAGTGCCACAACCAGAGTATTATCTGAGTGATATTTATTGTCGCAGGCGGAGGGGCCACCGCCATCACCGCCTTTTTGGAAGCTGTTGAGCGTCAAAGTTGCCGGGGTGTGGGAGGAGACTTTTGGAGAAGAGTGAACTAATGAAGGGGTCACCAGAAGAAGAAGGACGGAGGAAAGAGTCAAGGCCTTGGAAAGCATCATGATTATTTGCATTTGTAAGTTTTGTGTGTGTGTGTGTGCAGAATGGAGTTACATATTCGGGGCTGTTTATAGGCCAAGTAACAAAGAAAGATGCAATGCAAGGGATTTCGTAATCGGTGTTCTCGTCGTTTCTCTTGTTTCTAATGTATTGTTTATTTCTAACTTTTCACAAGTACACAATTTGGTATGCTTTTTGTTAGATAGCTTCATACAACTTCAATATCATTTTGAGGTCACGGATTTAAGCCGCAGAAACAGCCTTTTGCATGTTTCTTTTGCATAAAGTGTAAAGTAAAACTACTTATATCATATTACGAAATAATCTAGCGAACCCTGCACAAACGAAAAATCACTAGTCCACAGAAAACGTCTTTTTCTCTTTGATCATATCTAGCATAGTTTTAGAAGATAGCAAACACAACACGGCAAATTTTATACTGATCAATTAGTAAATTCTAATAGTTATTCATTGATAAATAAAAACATGATAATGGAGTAAGACCTTATTTCGTACACTCATAATTGCTAAATAATTAATTAATTCTTATATGATTGGTCAATAATTATTTAACATATCTTTGAAATATCCTCCAACGTCATTAGAATAATAAGTAACTAACAAAATTTAAAATTCAACTCAGACATTACCTCAAAAGCATCGTTTGTTACTTCAGTTTTGAGTATCTAAAGTAGATAGAGACAAAGATCTAATACTGTTCTGTAGTGATGTTTTTTTCCCCTTAGGAAAATAAAAGCATGTTGCAGATTCTAGAGGATGAAAGATTCCTGCACTCTATGTTTGTTGGTGAACATATATCTCCTACTGTGTCTTTTTAACATGTCTTATGTTTAATGAGGTATAACTAAATTTACAGTCAGTTTGTCGTATGGAAACTATTTTTTTCATGAAAAGTCTATAAGTCTACCATACCTCATGTGTTTCAGAAGATACCTTAATTGTATTTTTTCTTTTTGACACAATAATGTCTACCCACATATGTATATATGCATACATACATACATATATATACACACACGCACACACATGCATATATACATTTATATATACGTATAGATCCATTTATATGTATATTTATATTTATATGTAGACACACACAGATATATATGTGTGTATGTCTATATATATATGTATATATATATGTATATACATACATATATATGTATATATATATATATATATATATATATATATATATGCACACATATACATATGTGTCTGTGTTTGTATACACACACATATGTAAGACCGAGTATCTGTACTGCGACTTCAGCGGCGCAGCCGACGGTGAGAATAACGAGCCACCATTGAGGGTCAAGTGGTACCACAGGTAAGTAAGTTCAAGTATCTAGGGTTTGTACAACAGGATGGGACATATGTAGTGACTTAGCACATCGAGTTCAAGTAGGCTGATGTAGGTAAAGGGCAGCTTCAAGGGTGCTGTGTGACAAGAATTTTTCAACTAAACTAAAGGAAAAATTATATAGGGTGGTAGTGCGGCCGACAATATTATATAGAACAAACTGCTGGGCCATCAAGAGGACACAATCACAAAAGATAGAAGTGATAGAGATGAGGATGCTGAGGTGGATGTATGGGCATACAAGGCTAGACCGGATAAGGAATGAGATATTTAGGAAAATGTTAGAGCTGGCTAGTATAGCAGATAAGATAATGGAGGAGAGACTGAGATGGTTTGGGCATGTTAAGAGGAGACAAACAACGGCGTCTGTCAGAATAGTTGAAAGCCTCATTGTAGAGGGGAAGATGAGTAAAGGCAAGCTCAAATTGACTTGAGATGAGCGGATTAGGCATGACCTACTAGATTTGCACCTCTCTAAGGACATGGTCCAATATAGGAGTTCATGGATGAAAGGATTAAGGTGAAGGAGATTTAGACAGGATATAGGAGCACCTTAGAGTATTCGTAGAGGCTTGAAATATTCTATACACTTTCGGTTGACTTTGCACTTTTTTGTTTTGTCTTTGTCATTATTTGTGCATGGACATGGTCATGTCTATTGTAAGATCGAAAATTTTCTATTTGTGTTTACTAAATCTCTTCACTAGTACACTAGCACACTATACTCCTATTATTGGGTCATCTATACATGTACATATAGAGCTGGGGGTCTCACAGAAGCAAACTCTCTATCCCTTGAGATGGAGGTACTGTTTACCTGCCTCTCACCCTCCCCAGACCATAGCGATAGCTTTTGTTGTCGTTGGAATATACTGGATATGATTATTGTTGTTGTTGTGGTGGTGGTGTGTGTGTGTTTTTTTTGGCATGGCATATCGGATTGGTTCTACTTATCTTCCCTACATCTAATGTTACATATATGTGTGTGTGCGCGCGCGTATATAGACACACACACACATACATACACATATATACATATGTATGTATGTGTGTGTGTATATATGTATGTGTGTGTATATACGTACACACATATATACATACATACATACACATACATATATATACACACATACACATACATATATATGTTTTTTGGCATGGCATATCGGATCGGTTCTACTTATCTTCCCTATACCTAATGTTACGACCAACAAATAATGTAATTCCATCAACAAAATTTGACAATGAACATATAATTGACAATTTAATTTTAGTGCATTTAACGGCATAATTGTGTAGACGTATTCCTCCATACATATACAAACAAAAACAACGGTTAACGACTAATACCTAAGTCGGCATCTATCCTTGTACACATAGAAATCGGAGAAAAGACACCGAGAAGAATCGAGATCCATGGTTGAATTTCACATTTACACTACTAGGAATATATGATACAAATACCATAAAAGATGAAGACAATCGTTTTTTCCATACGTAAATATTTTTCTTCTTTGTCTCCAAGAAGATGCCGCTTTTCAAATAAATTCATTTTTGTTTGCAACATACTTATTGTTAGTGTATGTGCCCTAGGCCATGATTTGGATATTTATGTTATGCATTTATTATTAATAAAAGAGGTTTCATTATCATTATTGTTGGTTAGTATGTTACACAATTTTGATATATGTCCCTGATTCATTATTGTTATGGAGATAAAATAATTTATAATCAGTATGAGTATTGATTTGATAATCATGAGATGATTATGTGTATGGTGATACGAATCAATCTCATGAATACTTGTTAGAGAACAGTGTATTGGATAGACCCATCATGAGATTGCTACATGGATTAGCGTCATAAGTAAATCTCATGATAGTCATGTTTTAATCCTTTGACTTGAGATTGTCATAGTTTCCAACATAAGGACTATTATATTTTGACATGATCAAACGTTATCCGTAACTGGATAATAATAAAGGTCATGATTGAATGTGATAGAAATTATGTAGAGGATATTGAACAATCAAGATAGAATTTGTCCCTCTCTTTTGAGAGAGATATCTTTGGGCCCCTCGATTAGTGAGACTGTGAAATGCATGGCCGTGCTCAAATGAATTGATAGTGTGATCAATATCATTTGTTTTATCAGTCCACTTAGAGATCGAGTAATCATATGTTTGAACAATATAAGTATGACGCTGACCATGACTTATGTTCAAACTAGATATCGTGTGACAAAGGGATTAATGCATGTACTATTATTAGGCTAGTTAGACTTTACTCGTATTAATTGGGTAGTTGTAATGCCTTGCTAGAGGCCAATTACGACTTGTTGGTTTAATAGAGATTTAATCAACTGCCAATTAATATGGGCCTATCGGGTCACACACAAGAATGCGTAAGGCTGAGATTAATAATATTAATAATATTAATATTGGATATTAATTATTATTATTATTATTATCGTTTTTTATATTAATAATATTAATATTGGATATTAATTATTATTATTATTTTCGTTTTTTTGGTGATTATATATACATGTGTGTTATCGGATAATAACGAGAGAATCCATATTTGATATAGATTTTGAATATCCTGATAGAATCCGTATCTGATATGGATTTTGATTGGCATCAACTAATCCGATTAGGACTCGGATTTTAATGTCTATTTATTTGTGTATCTCGTATACACTATACACACGAAAATACACCAAGCAATTAGAAAACGAAAGAACAGAAAACGAAACCCTAGAATCGTTTTTGAGAAAAACGAGTTCTTCAGCCGCGCCGTTTGAAGAGCTAGCACTCCGGGCGGAAGCGTTCGTGTGGATACCGACAGAGGGTGATCGTATTTTCGCACCTCTTCCATCTGCAGATTTCGAATCTACGGAGGTACTTTTTGTTTTTTTTGTCGAATTAAACGAACAACATGGATCCTTGGTAGGAAATCAGAGATCAATTTTTATTTTCCGCTGCGCGTTTTTGCAGTGATCTCGTTAGATTTCCTAACACTTATTATACCAAAACAATATTTTTATAGTTGATTTTTTTTAATATAATATGTAAAAATATTCTTATTGTTGACTTTTTCTTTTAACATAATGTGCAAAGAGAATATATATTTTATGTGACAATAATGGTGAATTTGTGAAATACTGCCATGGAAGGCGTATATGTCTGCCAAGGCTCAATATCTGAATAAGCATATTTTTCTTCAACACTATCAATCAGAACAAGCTGTCTTTTTAATTCTTCGTCAAAACTTGAATCCTTAATCCCTAACTTAAAGCCTTTCATTATCCTGTCAATAATTAAGCTTATGATCCAACAGATAGTTATTCAGGGCTTTTTTATTTCTTTTTGAGCAAATTTACAAAAGATTGGAATCCAATCCCATGTTTTCATATAGAGCTGACAACAGTCATTCAAACCACATTACATAGTTTACTTATATTGACTAACATGCTCTCAGGATACAGTCCAGTTGGTACTCGGATTGAGATTTATTCCAAGAGGTCAAGAGTTCGATTTCAGGACGCTCACAGTATGTGTGTTCCTCTGCTGCTAGGCTGAAGACCTAGTTTACGGGGGACATCTTGTATGGGTATCTCACCCAATCTAGAAGGACGCTGGACTCCTGATTTGCATCCTCCACACATACTCCTTGAACTGAGACAGTTGGGCCCCGAGGTGAGGGATTTAACCTTATATTGACTAACATCACAAGAATCTCGTACTTTTCTACTAGAATATATATATATATATATATATATATATATATATATATATATATATATATATATATATATATAGAGAGAGAGAGACTGTCATCGTTATCAAAAATACAGATAGCATAATCTATTTATTCTCTTATAATTTTTTTGTAAATACAATTTAAGTCAGAATAGACTGAAGATAAAACTAGTACAAAATCAGCATAATTAAAAAAGAAACTATAGTTCATTAAAAGTATACTGAAATGCTTGTATATAGGATTATTAATCAGGCTTTGCAAGCTGAGCTTTGACAAACCTGAGGTCAACTCATCATGAGATCTTAAGATCATGACCAAGTTCAGTCTTGAGAACCTCATAGCGGTGAGTCCCAAGCTCGCTGCATAGAGCTTTAAGTCGAGTTTGAACGGACTCTCTAGATCAATTTTAAGAATATACATATTTTTAATTTTAATTTATTTAATGAGTTTTTAAATCTCTTAAATAATATTGATATTAAATTAATTTTTAATTTTTAATTTATTTTTCCCCGGCTTATTGCCCTTTTTTCTTTTACTTTAATTATTGGGAATGTCATGAAGATATTTTTAGCTATATATTTTCTCTAGCTTCTATTAATTTTTCTATGACTTTATACTATTTTTTCTTATTTTTTCTATTTATTTCCTAATTAGTTTAATTATTTAAAGCAATAAAACTTCAGAAATTAGGTGAAAGTAATTTATTTTTAGTATTTTATATTTTTTTAGAATTTATTTATATTTTTCTAAAATTTTAAACTAATTTTAATTATTTATTTATTATTTATTTATTTTCAGAAATTAAAAACCGGCTATAGGCAGTTAGTTTCCTGCATCTAGATGTCAACTAATAATTTCACCAATAAGTAAGGATGTCCAGAGCATTCGATGAAAGTACAGATGATACTTAAAAATTTGTGAAAAAGAGTTTATATTAGGTGCAATTAACTCGGAAACGAATAGAATTATTTCTCAGTAACTTGCAGAAAGTTCTTTTCTGCTCGTTCCAAGTGAAGAGGATAACCAAAGATTTCACATAGTACGTAAATGAAAACAATAGTTCTTCCTTCACCAAAGTTACTCTATACTATTAAACATGGTATCGGAGCATGTTTTGAAATTTGTGGGACTCAGACAAACATCATAATCTATCTAAAATACCTTTCTCGACATACTCAAACAAGAAAATCAAGTTTTTCATCATATACCTTTCTGATCAAATCAGCAAAAAAAAAAAAACGGAACTCAATTTGCCCAACCAGTTATAGAAAATCCAAGATCACCAAAGTAATTCAAACCACATTCAATTCAAACATGACAGAAGGAGAGACAAGCATCAAAATTGTATCCGACGAACTAGCTCTGCAGATTGCGAATTTACTCATAAATGGGTTAGGTAACACACAAACAAGCGAACCCCCCATCCGAGGCCTTTTCAATCGGATTCAAGCTCAATAATGAAAATTATCCATTGTGGTCTCCCTTTTAAAAAAGAGTTATTTGAGGGAGAGAAAAAAATTCAGCACCTCATCGGCGCATCACCAGGAATCGCATGTCTTAAGTTTGTAACGTATGTGTTAGAAAAACAAAGAGATTGTTTTTCGATGAACTATTATGAAAATTGCGTCAACCTGTGTCGATCAACTGCTATTTCAGAATATAAGAACCATTTTAGAAGAATCCTATGTATGATTTGGTAAACTTCTTAGGAGCGATTCGATACAACAACATCCACCTGATGTTGATGCAGAATCTATTTGACTAAAGATCAGAACATAAAAACAATTCGCACCACTTATAATTTATGTGAAAAATATTTTTAGTCATCAAAAGTCTATTACCACAACAATATTACCACATTGCCTTAGAGGCTCCCGCCTGTGCCAAGGTATATCAAATACAAATTGTTTAAGGGGGGAAAGGGCTATGAAGATGAGATAAGACATTATTACAATGGCAAACAAAGATAATTGTAAAAACAAGCTTTTCATTGATGAAAGTTTAAGATAAAAAAAGCCTAGTTGTCCTATGGGAGCCCAAAATCGACCCTTTTTTTCTCTAATTATACAACATAAGCTTCAAAAAGCCATAGATTTCTCTACCTCACATAGGCCTCATTTATCTCCACTTTATGCGGGTATACACCACATTTTACAACACTTACATTGTCCCCCCCCCCCCCCCCCCCCCCCCCCTATAACTCAATTCCAATCACTTGTCCATTATTTTAGGATAACTCAACTTCTCATCCATTGCAGCCAAGATTTTTCCTTTGCACATCGAGTATATATCTTTCTAGTCTCGAAAGAGAAAGGTTGACATATATGTTATAAGGGGATCAAAGCATTTTCTTTTGTTCCCTTGCTTTGATCCTCTTCAATCTCATCCAAATTCTTGAATTTTCACGATTTATAAGTAAAAGAAAAAAAGATTTGACCTTTTGCTCCAAGAAATAAATGGCGTTCACAGGAACCCTCGACAAATGCAAGGCTTGTGACAGAACGGTGTACTTTGTTGATTTGTTGTCGGCAGATGGGTCAACTTTTCATAAGTCGTGCTTCAAATGCAGCCATTGTAAAGGAACTCTTGTGGTACCTTCTCGTTCTCTTTCTTTCTTAAGAAAAATTTCATGCATGATATGATACATCTTGCTTGCGAAATTTATCGTTAGTAGGAACAATATGAATAAAAAATAATTTCGCGTTATGCATAAAATTTGTTCATGCATTGAGATATATAATTCATTACAACAACAACAACATTATCTCATTGTCCTAGAGGATCCCGCCTATAGCTGGGTACAGAGGTCGGATGTACACAACCATGCTTATGTGTTAGAAACACATAGAGGTTGTTTCCCGATGACCCATGATGCGTTAAGCTGCGTCGATCAACTGCTACTTTGCAATATAAGAAACACAATCAATTTAGCGAGTTATTTTGATTTATTCCATCATATTCCAAAATCAAGGAAGAGTATGTCTTTGACTCCACTGGAAATGGACATTGAGATATATAATTCATTGATATTTGTTATTGTTGCAAATTTTATTAATTAAGTATTACGGTAACCTGGCAGATGAGCAACTACTCTTCCATGGATGGAGTCCTGTACTGCAAGCCCCATTTTGAGCAACTTTTCAAGGAAGCTGGAAATTTTAGCAAGAATTTTCAAAATGGTAGGAGAGTTTTCCTAATTATTTTTGTTATCTTGTCTAATTCTTCACTTTTTAACTAATCCATTTTTGTGTTGTGTTTTGTATTCTTACTTTGTAGGAAAGCCAGAAAGGGAAAATTCGCTAGTAAGTATAATTTGCATTTTTGTACCAACTGTTATCCATCCTTTATTTTTCTTAGAAAATCCAGCATTTCTAATGTGAACGAGCTCACTTGACAAATTTAATATGTGTCAGAGAATATTGTTTTCCTCAATTTGAGATAAATATATGGGTTATATGAGAATAAAGTATCACCACTCATTGCCTTAACGTTTGAGTGGATATGAGCCTTAACTTATGTAAGCTCAAGTTTCAATATGGTACCAGAACAAGTTTATAATGTGGACTCACACATTATCTGGCCTATGGTTGGTCATCTATTGTCTCTCCTCACCCAAATCCAAATGTTCATGTCTGGTTTGTGATTGAGGGCGAGTTCTAAGGCGCGTGTGTATGTCAAACCATGTTGCCAGGTGAGGGTAGGTGTTGAGAATAGTGTCCCACATTGTCCAATGTGAGAAAATATATATAGGTTATATGAGAATGAGGTATCACCATCCATTGCCTTAAGGTTCTTCACATAATATCGGACAAGTAGGGAATGTTGGGGTAAACCAGAAAAGTTTGGGTAGAGCCGGATCTAAGCGTTGGCTAGGTAAGCGTCCTATAGTAAGAGGAGTAGTTATGAACCCTGTAGACCATCCCCATGGGGGGGTGAAGGGAGAGCCCCAATTGGTAGAAAAAAACCCACAACCCCTTGGGTAAGCTCAGGTTTCAACAGATGGCCTATAGTTGGCCATCTATTGTCTCCCCTGATCCAAGTCCAGTTGTTCATGTATGGCTTGTGGTTTGTGATTGAATGCGGGTTCTAAGGCGCATACGTATGTCAAGCCACATTGCAACGTGAGTACGGATGTTGAGAATATTGTCTCACATTGACCAATTTGAGAAAAAAATATATGGGTTATATGAGAATAAAATATCACCACTTAATGCCTTAAGATTTGAGTAGATATGAGATTCAATAAGCCCAAGTTTCGACCATATGAAATAGATCTGTTGTTCATCTTCCTTTCAGTTCGTTATTATACCTCTTTACATTATACAAAGAAATCGAATCCATATGATTACAGACTAACTTAATTATATGGTCTTCATGCAGACAAGGACTCCTAGCAAACTCTCTGCTATGTTCTGTGGAACTCAAGACAAATGTGCTGCTTGCGAGAAGACCGTCTATCCACTAGAAAAGGTTGGCATTACAGCAACAACTAAAATTACATATTTTATTGTTCCTGTAGCTAATTCGCATAGTTCTTTATGTTTATAAGTGTTACAGATATGTTAGATATACAGATCATAAAACATTTAAAAAAATGAGTCATCGAGAAACAACTTTTGTATGTTTCTAACACATGGGTATAGTTACGTACATGTGACTCCATACCCCGCCATAGACGGAAACCTCTGAAGAAATGGGCTAATGTTGTTGTTGTTGATTTGGGGTTATGGTAAATAACAGATTACAATGGAAGGAGAAGCATACCACAAATCATGCTTCAAATGTGCACACGGAGGATGTCCACTAACACATTCATCGTATGCTGCTCTTGACGGAGTTCTTTACTGCAAGCACCATTTTGCACAGCTGTTCATGGAGAAAGGGAATTACCAGCATGTACTCAAGGCCGCCTCGCATCGGCGGACCGCGTCCGCGCCTCTTGATCTAGTCCGGGTGGAACACACAGAGCAGGTGGTGGAGGCCGTGGAGGAAGCAGCCGAGGATCAACCAGAAGCTGAAGAAGAGCAACCACAGCAATCCTAAAGACTTCCATAATGCTATGTTTTAGTGTTGTGTTTTTTTGGGGTTACTTTGGTTTTCTTTGCTTGCAAAATGGGAAGTTTATCTTTGTTATTGCTTTGTTTTTAAAGTGTGTGTTGATTTTAAAGATTCGTGTTAAGTGATTGTTGTTTGTTCTTTTGTGAAAATGTGTCGTGCAATTAACTCTTTCTGTGCGTTTTGTTTCAATTAAATTTCTGTACATTTTGTTTCAATTAAATGTAGCAAATTTCCTTCAGTGCAAACTTTTCCTTCATATATGTGAACATAATAGTTGCTGAAAATATAAAATTTACATGATCTGTCCAAAAACTGGAATTTTTTCTTGATACATATGAATATTCAAACCCTCTTTTCTATACTTTTTCTTTATCATTCAAATTAAGTTTTCAATTTTTTTTTTCGAATTCAAAGAGAAAAAAGTAATAGAAGAAGGTGGTAACTACAATTCTTGGTTTGAAGCCGCTGATAATTTTGCTACTTTGTGACTTTGAGGTCGAGGGTTCGAGCCGTTGAAACAAACTCTTGCACAAAGTGTGAGATAAAGCTGAATACATCATATCGCGAAGCGATTCAGCCCCTCTACAAACCCTGCACAAAATAGGAGCCCAATACACCGGAAACGTCTTTTTAGGTTTTCAACCCTCCTACGAGATTTTCCAAGTTTATTTCCACGAGCTCAAAGAGTTATTGTAGATACTGTGGATATTTAATTTATAGCAATCATCATAATTGTAGCAAACAATCATCATAACTGTAGCAATTATCATAATTGTGATCAGGTGTACATTAATCAGTTTTCCTTGTACAGCATAGTATACTCACTATAAACTTGTACCAACCGGATGAATATCACAAGGCAATATACGAAATATTTCCTCAAACTGTCTTCTACATACTATTTTATATAGGATTGACTACTCTGAGACCTTCTCACCTGTGGCCCGAATTGATACCATTCGTGTCTTATTTTTAGTAGCATCTATAAAAACTGGCCTCTCCATCAGTTCAACGTTAAAAACATGTTTCTCTATGGTGACCTGAAAGAAGAGGTGTACATGGAACCTCCGTCTGGTTTTTCTACCGACTTTAGAAACTGTGAAGTGTGTCGTCTAAGAAAATCTCTGTATGGACTAAAACAGTCGTCTCGAGCCTGGTTTATAAGATTCACCGAGGTAATGAAACAAGATGGGTACTCACAAAGCAATGCAGATCACACGCTCTTTATAGAACGACGAGGAGAAGTGGTGACCTGTTTGATTATCTATGTGGATGACATGATTATTACCGGAGACGACACAGAGGAGATGACTTGGCTACGGAAATATCTGTTTACACAGTTTGAAATGAAGGACCTTGGGGGCCTTAAGTACTTCCTTGGATAGAGGTTCTTCGGTCCAAATCCAGAATTTACATTTCACAACGGAAGTACATTTTGGATCTTCTCACGGAAGTTGGCATGCTCGATTGCAAACCCTGTGATACATCTATGGCCGTAAATAGTAAGTTACAAGTGATTGATGGTGCACCACCTGCAGATAAAGGATAGTACCAATGCTTGGTTGGTAAGTTAATCTACTTATCACATACTCTGTCCGACATTGCATTTGCGGTAAGTCTAGTGAGTCAATTCATGCACAGTCCCCGGAAACATCACATGGATGTTGTTATGCGAATTCTGAGATATTTAAAATATACACCTGGCAGAGGAATCTTGTTTCGAAACAATGGGCATCTTGATATTCAGACATATACTGATGCTGACTGGACAGAAAACCTGGTAGATCGGAGGTCTACTTCTGGATATTTCACACTTGTAGGAGGAAATTTGTTACTTGGAGGAGTGAAAAACAAAAGGTCGTGGCCCTTTCTAGTGCAAAGACAAAATTTCGAGGGATCGTGAAAGGGATTATGGAAGTGTTATAGGTACATAAGGTGTTCAAAGATTTGGGAGTTCCGGTTAATCAGCCCACGCCATTGTTCTGTGATAATAAAGCATCCATTAGTATCTCGGAGAACCCCGTACAGCATGACCGCATGAAGCATGTGGAAATAGACAGACACTTTATAAAAGAAAAGTTGGATGCTGGACTAATCACATTGCCATTCGTTCGATACGAAGATCAGTTAGCGGATATCCTGACAAAGGCCATAAATGGAAGGTCCTTTGAAGCAAACTTGTGCAAGTTGAACATCGTTGATCCCACTGTTCAACTTGAGGAGGAGTATTAGAATGCTGAGATCAACTTACCAAGATTGCAAGCAATCAAGAGTTATTGTAGATACTGTGAATATCTAATTTATAGCAATTATCATAATTGTAGCAAACAATCATCATAGCTGTAATAATCATCATAATTGTGATTAGGTGTACATTAATCAGTTTTCCTTGTATAGCATAGTATACTCACTATAAACTTGTACTAACCGGATGAATATCACATGGCAATATACGGAATATTTCCTCAAACTGTCTTCTACATACTATTTTCTATACTGTTCTACACTCCTATGATATATTTTTTTTTTTAAATAACCAAACCATTTCATTGTCTCTTTAAAATTGTCATACGGCATCCGCAAGACTTCAGAGCAAAGAGTGGACAATACTAAGTATCCAAAGGTCTTTGCGCAAGTACACAATACAAAGGGCCCAAAGTGGCAGCCACATCTTTGAATTACTCGTCAACGCCGTGCATCTTTCACGCTGAACAACTTTTTTATTACCGTTATTAGAATGACTGGTAAGTTTACTGTTTTGTGACTTTGAGGTTTTTGAGTTCGGATTCGTTTAGTTAAACAAAATATTAAGTTTGGTTCGTTTAATGTAATGAACTTCAAATTTTGTTTGGGTTCGGCTCGATAACACTATAACTGTTTAAACGAACTAAATAGTTCGCAAACAGTTCAGTTCGTTTTAGTAAACGAACCTAATTAGGTATTTGAATTCGACTCATTTAAATAAAATTAACGAACAAACTCAAATCAAATACGAATGAAACTTAAACAGTTCGGTCGCTTAAGAGCCCTAGCCCGGCACCACTGATCCTATCCTTTCACTTTTATGTTGAATGTTGAACTTTTATGCATTTACATAGAAAAGATATGACTTATTCTTCTAACAATAAAATTGGAGATAAATAGTTTAAATAAGAAAGAAATGACTGATGATGATATTTTCTGGGCACGGGAATATTCATGGAGTATATTTTAGGTTTTCCACTTTCAAAATCTTTCTTTATTTGTTTTTGAAAAATTAGAATATTTCTTTATTCAAAATATAGTGGGCCGCCCTAAAAAAGCAAAAAAAAACTGGTGGGGCCATTTTATGAAAAACACCACAGATATTGAAATTTTTTCCGCAGCATGCTCTATAATTTAGTTGAAGGCAATCGCACCTTTTCAGGAATATGAAGAGACAAAATGCAGACATTTTGAGGAAAATCAAATGGTTAGAGCACCCGTTGGGTTAGCTCTTTAGACCTCAGCGGATTAATTAATAAGCCCTCTGATACGGTGTGATCATCTCACTTCCATATCTCTCATCTTTTTCTCACTATCCGTCATGTAACAATAAGAAAAGATTGGTGAGGCTACATGAAAGAGTGGCCAATAAAGAATGTATGAGGATAGATAGAAGACACGTGACAAACGGTATGAAGAGGGTGAAGAATTCGGAGATGAGAAGGTCTCATCCCCTACTAAACTGGAGTTGTAAGTTAAACTGCCGCTGACTAGGCTATGAATAAGCCTTCTGAAATTGGCGACAAAAAGAAAAAGAAACAAATAAGGTTAGCGTTTTGACACGCAAAAATATTTCTTGTATAAAATGTAGGGTTAGAATACGTCCATCAGATTTCGCAATCTGGATTTTCATTGAATCCTGTGCAACGCAAAATCCTAGTGTACCAGGAATATTTTTTAGACTAGTTTAAATTAAGGGGAACCCAGTATACTTGGAATTACTAGTTTTTTATCGAAAACGAAAGAGATAACAGGTTTCCTCTTATTTCTGTATTTCTATTTCTAGCAGGAATTTCCTATTCTTGGGAGATCTTTTTTTGTATATTCTTCAAAATGATGATTATACCGATTGCTCCAAGTAACACATAGACTGCCAATATTGTGCTTGTGTTTATTTGTTTTTGTAAACAGAGTTGTCGACCCAAATAAAATTAAATCATTATTTAATAACGAAGTGTGTGTATTCGAAAAATATAGCGTTGTCCGATCAATACGAATTACAAAACGTACTTCTAAAAATAATTTCAACTAGGTTAAAGAAAAGGAATAATTTCAAGTATGGTACCTATATTGGAATCTCTTTAAATCAATACTGTTTGGGCTGTTAACTTTTATTTAATTTAGAAGGATATTGTTTAATGAATAAATTAATCATTTATTAATTAGAAGAGGTGGTCTAAATTTAGCAAATTATAAGATATTCTTTAGATATTTTCATATTGTTCTATTTATGTGTAAAAAATATTGTATCCTTGTAATTTTGTTATAATTATATTAGCATATTTCATATTAAGAGTGTTCTTCTTTCTTATTTTACTGAATCATTCTAACTCTTTTTGTCATTTTTAGGAGATTATTAATTTGTAATGTTGATGAGACTATAGATTGATATAAAGGTCTTCAAAATGATTATTTTATGAAAATTATTAAGTTACACATTGGTCTTAAGTCGGAACAAAATAAAATTATTATCTCAGAAATTTTATTAATTTATTCAGTATTAATTTAAAGAGGTTTTACTGTATATCTATTTGGATTTACTTTTGTTTAGTTGTCTTACAATTGAGTAGCATATATTTATATAATTGAAATTTGCAAGAAAACATCGTTCCGAAACATTTTTGAAGTTTATACTATCTATGTCTAATTTGTAAAACATGAGAATACATTTCAAGTAAATTATATATTTGTCTTTCTTTTCATGATTTATCTTTGCAAGTCTTTTTAAAATTGAGAACTTATGTATATACTCGTTATAAAGAAACTAAAATACACGGTAGTGGCCAAATAATGTTATAAGCTACTATGTGGGACAAACATATATTGAAACCCAAATATAAAAGTATAAAGTATAAATTAATATGATAGTAGAATTTCTGTTTTATCTAGAAGTATAAAGTATACAATATCAAACATGAATTCAATATGACGTGTTGATAGTATAATTCGTATGAAAGAAGATTTTAAATTAGAATGACCCTGATTTTAGTTTCTTTTTTGGTTTCTAAAGACTATACTGCATCCAATATATACATATTAATCTTTTCATTATTCCGAGCTCAGGGATGTGAAATATACATATTAATCTTTCCATTATTCCGAGCTCAGGGATATACTGGGGTTCACATCAGGAGAGACAGAAAGTGAGACAAAATATAAAGAGTCTAATCACGTAATGTCTATTTTTGAAAGGAGGATTTTAAATTAGAATGACCGTTAAATATTGTACATTACTAATTATCTGGCTTTTCTCAAGTGAAAGAAAATTATCCGGGAAAATTTAGTTTCCATATATTGCTTTTGAAAGAATACCAGCGTTCAAGTAAATGGTAAAGTTATTTTATGATGTTAGAATCACAGATTCAAATCGTAGAAACAACTTTTTATTTAAAATATAAGTATAGTACATCAGATTAGGAACTCTTTTAAGTCTCTCCAAACGCTGCACGGGAAATTGTGGACCCCGAATGCTCTTTATATTGCTTTTAAAAATATATGTCACGTTGTCCGTTGGTCTCCGGACCCGGGGAAGGGAAGAACAGAGAGGAACAATAACCAACGCCATTTTCCTACCTTTTTCTGTTTCTCAAAACTGATTAAACCAGCCAATCTCAACGTCCGCCGGCGTTCACTTCCCTCACTTTATCCTCCTGGAAACTAGCAATCGAGTTTCTTTACAGCTTCAGTATACTAGTCCTCAGGTCCAATTCAGTCTTCATCGGTCAGTTCAGCTTCACTTGTTTTGCCATTGGATAGTTGTTGTTGTTGTTTTATTTAATCTGCCATTGGATAGTTGAATGCTCTGTTTTTGTACGATACGTAGAGTCTGTGTATGTTGCATATGCATTTTTGCATTTGCACGTGGCTTAATTTCGTGCGCATTCTAGGTTGCTGTGAAGGAGAAATCTACGCCGTAAGTGATTGCTTAGATTTCCGTTTAATTACTTTTCTAATTTGAAATTAATTGGACGCTGCTGTGGTGAAGTAGCTGTATCTACTTCCTTTTCGAAATGCTTATGTTAAAAATTTTCGTTCGCTATTTCTTCTATTGAGATTTTGGTAGTTCAGGCTTTACGTGTAGAAACTTCGGACAACGAGAATAAATTGGTGGATTGGCTTCTTGTAGTTGACGCTGAGAAATTCTCGACGTAGTAAAACTTGTCATCACCATTACTTCTAGAACTTAAAATTTCCTAAAACTCTATATCCGTGAACTTTTGAGTCATAACAGTATAAATCATTGTATGTGTCTTAAATTATTGATAATTTCTTGTAGTATTTTAGGCACGCTCTGTCTTTTGATGACTATTTGTCTTATGGCATCCTATTTGATCGTCTGCATATCTTTAGAGTATACTCCTCGTAAGAGTTCAGTATTTCCATGATCTTTTTCCCCCCAAGTATCCCTCATATTTATAATTTTTGAAAGCAAAAGCTACATGTTGATGGACACTCCATCTTTGTTCTCATAGAAAGACACTGAAGGTATGGAGGTCGGAAAGTGTGTGGCCCCGACCAATGCATTTCGTACAAGTTGCATTCACTACTCTTCTATCGAGCTATATAATACGTGTCCATCATCTGTGCCTAGGAAATTTTGGCATAGAGTTTTCAGGCATCCGAGACCATTCAAATCCTTTCCCACACTGAAATTGAAACAGATGAATGCTTATTCAATTTGTACCTTCAAAAGCGAAGGCAATAATCTGCTATGGCATGATTATTCCTATCAACCTGTGGTTTTCCATTCCAGCTGCAACCGCAAGAGGTCAAGTCAAATTCAGTCTCAGTGTCAGGGAAACGATTCAGTCGCCTTTGTCAATGGTAGTCATACAGAGAGGGATATCACAGAATCTAATGACATGGGTTTTCAGGCTACAACTGACAGTAAGCTAGAGTTGGGTGTTTCAAAAGAAGGATCAGAAGCTGAAGAAGATTGTGAGGTGCGTAGTTTGAATGAATTGAGGGAGGTGTTGCAAAAGGCAGTTACAGATTTGGAGGCGGCGCGGATGAACAGCACTTTGTTTGAGGAAAAAGCTCAGAAAATATCAGAAGCTTCAATAGCATTAAAGGATGAAGCAGCTATTGCTTGGAGTAACTTCACTGGTACACTTAAGAGCTTACAAGACATTATTAACGAAGAGAATGTTGCTAAGGAAGCTGCAGAGAGGACAACAGCTGCCCTTTCTTTGGCTGAAACCAGATTACAGGTGGCTGTGGATGCGTTAAAAAATAAAAGTGAAAACGGTGGTTCTCAGACTATTTCGGGAGAAATTGGTTCAACTGATGAAGTTGGAGGAGAAGAATCAAGAACTTTGCTTAAAGAGGAGGAATCTCTCTTGGCTGCAGAGGCTGATTTTAGAGAGTGTCAAAGTAAACTAGCATCTTGTGAGGCTGAACTGAAGCTGTTGCAGATGAAAAAAGAAGAATTGCAAAAGGAAGTGGACAGATTGAATGAGGTAGCAGAGCAAATACAGCTTGAAGCAACGAAAGCAGAGGAAGATGTGACAAATATAATGGTTTTAGCGGAGAGAGCTGTTGCATTGGAACTTGAAGCTGCAGAACGTGTAAATGACGCCGAGATTGCCTTGCAGAAAGTGGAGAAGAATTTTCTCTCGTCTTTTAAGGAAAACCCTGAAGATACATCATTTCAGGATGGGCCGAACCAAGAGTTGTTGATTGTTGATAGAACAATAGTTGGGGATGCGATGGATGAAACAACAGGCAAGGAGATGAATGTTGAGGGCGCTTCCCTACTTTTTGAGAAATTACATGACACTCGGCTAGTTGCTTCCACTCAGATGTCTGATGGTCTAGACTGGTCAGGTGAAAGTGCTGAAAAGAATGAAAATTCAGGAGGTGCTGAATCAGATGGGGGAAATTCCAAAAATGCTCAAGTGAAAAAGCAGGATGTGCAATGGGAGCAAGTTAAGGAGAGCTTGCTACCAAATGCTCCAAAAGCATTACTAAATAAATCATCTCGCTTCTTTCCTGCATCATTCTTTTCATTTGCTGCAGATGAGGAGTTCAGACCAACTTCTGTTTTTTATGGTCTGGTGGATTCTGCTAGGAAGCAAGCACCAACACTAATAATGGGGTCTTTGCTTCTTGTAGCTGGGTATAATTGCTGTTAACTTATCTTGCACCTGACTTTCTCTCTTCAACTCCTCTTTTTAATTTCATGAATGGGTGGTTCAAACGTTGCTTTTCATACGTAACGGCTCATACTTTTCTCAAACTTGGGCCCATGCATATCTCTTTCATTTTTCCCACTGCTAAGGATGAAGTTACTAAGTTGGATGTCAGACTCATTGCAGAATGGTATTTTATGTTAAGCGACCAGAGAGGTTCTCTCAACTATTTCAACCCCAACATGTTGTGACTTCTGGCATTGATGAAGTTTCTTTAAATGCAAAGCCAGTGGTACAACAAATACGCAAACTGCCTAACAGGATCAAGAAACTAATGGAGATGGTTCCTCATTTCGAGGCATGTGCTTATATTGCCTTTTATTATTTTTGGCTTTCTCTCGTTTCCAACTTTTTAGCAGCAAACATTATTTTCCTATATGATTCTAGGTAAATGAGGAGGAAGCTTCCCTCTTTGACATGTTATGGTTGTTGCTTGCAAGTGTTATCTTTGTGCCACTCTTTCAAAAGATTCCAGGAGGTATATACCTATTGGCGTAACTTTCCCTGCTGATGGTTTGAATTCTATGTTATGTTACCGTGTCATGTTTTTCCTTTATTTCCTGTGAACTTTTGCCTCCTAGGCTTTCTTAACATTTGATTTGGAATGCCTCATAATATGAAATGCTTTTCACTCTAAAGAGAACTGAATATCGGTCCTTGGAACGGTGGATCCTTTTTGTCAAGCTGATGGTGTATGTTTTCTTATCCATATACTCTCAGGAAGTCCTGTTCTTGGGTATCTGGCTGCTGGCATTCTGATTGGACCTTATGGTCTTTCTATAATTCGGCATGTACATGGGACAAAGGCAATTGCAGAATTTGGTGTTGTCTTCCTGCTTTTTAACATTGGTTTGGAAGTGAGATTTTTAATCTTTGAGTATTTTATCTTTAGAAGATTTTGATCAGTTTACTAAAATAGCTGAAACGTTCTGTTTACTGCCTGACAGCTTTCTGTTGAACGACTAAGTTCCATGAAGAAGTACGTCTTTGGGTTGGGATCTGCACAGGTAATTTGAGGATGGAAATTTCCATGTCAAAATTAATTGTAGTACTTTGCTGCTGTAGTATTGTATAGTTCATAGTCGAGCTTTACATGTAGGTTTTGGTGACAGCTATCGTGGTTGGCTTGGTCACTCATTTTATCGCTGGGCAGCTTGGTCCAGCTGCAATTGTCATTGGAAATGGCCTCGCTTTGTCTTCAACGGCTGTTGTTCTTCAGGTCAACATAGTGACTTTGTTCATCAACTTTTTAACTGGATAGACAATTCTGCACTCTCCTGAGACAGCTTTCTCGAATGTGTTTTATAATATGAATTGGTCTTGAGATCTTACAGGAAACGTTTCATGTCCTTAGTGCTTCACACTTATCTTTGATCGCTCTGAGATGGAAAACTTTTAGTTGCTTAAGCATAAGCAAATTCATTAATTACCCTTTGGAAAAAATGTGTTGCTCAGCACATGCTTGTCTTGGGGTCCAATTGTGAAGCTAGCCTCTAATTCTTCTGGTCATGTCTTGTTAAAAAGATGAAATGGTCGATCAGTGTGTCACGGATTAACTAGTAGCTTCTTGCATCCTATGAAGCATAGACTGATGGTTGGCAGGGGTAGTGTTCATGCATAACCACCAATTGTTACCCTTAGAACAACCAGTTAGCAACATGCTTTTAAATTATGCAGGGTATCATTCAAAGAAGAATCCTTAAATCCCACTAAAGTTTTTTCCTTTTGTATTTTCTTATAACCATATCAAATGGAACTGATGTGAGAAATACTTCTTTCATCTTTCAACCTAGTATAGAATAATAATAATAAAATGGTAGGTAAAAGCCTATAAGGACTGTATCTTAGGAATATAATAAGAATATGAATGAAGCCAATCATTTCTTTTGTTGGTCTAAAAGGAAAAATGAGTAGCACGTGAACTAGAAGGTGCATCCTGTGTATGGGAGGTGTTACTTGACGTGTCTGAATCATGAAAAAGGAAAGTTAACTCCACATACTTTCTTGCCTAAAACATGTTGTCACGTGTAGGCAGTCTTTTTCTGTCCCATCTCCGCGGTTGTGGTGGTAGAAGCTTTGCAACCCTTGGAGGTCCACGATTCCATTTACTACTAACTTTTGGAGACAAAATGACCCCAGAAATTTCACTCATCTCTGTAGTGCTGATGTGCATGATAATTTAAACTTTTTATTTATTTTAGTTCATATCCATTAAGTGTTGAAAATTTTGAAAGTTGTGTGAGTTCTGGGAGTCTTTGACAGTCTCCTCTATTGGAAGGCAAGTGAATTTTGAGCACTACGAGCAATATACATAACTGTCTTTCTAAATATTTATTTATGCTGTTTGCTTTTAATTTGACTTAACACTCTTAGTTGTTGACATCATTGATTTGATTTATAACGGATAACATTGCTCGAGGGGTAACAGGTTTTACAAGAACGGGGTGAGAGCACATCTCGTCATGGAAGAGCTTCATTTTCTATTCTTCTTTTCCAGGTAAATGTGTATTATTTTCTGGATTTTGTAAATTTTACCAGCTCTATTTTGGCTTTTGTAATCACATTTCTGGTTCTCTTGATTCATTGTCTTGGATGTTATTTCAGCTCTTGTTAATGCACTTTTTTCTTTTTCGCTGTTTGTGTCCATGTGTCTATGCTGTTAGTCGTGTCTGATTCAACTCGATTGCAGGATTTGGCCGTCGTGGTTCTCCTCATTCTTATTCCCCTTATTTCACCCAATTCATCTAAAGGAGGGGTAATCATTTATATGCATTCTCTCAAGTTACATATGCTAGAAAACTACATGTACACACACACACATGTATATGTATGTATATTTGATATTGTAGTTGGAGAAGGCACATGCATAATACCAATAAACCAAAAAAGCCGTTTTTTCATGGTATGGTACTATTTCTTCAGACTAAGTGATGGAGTCATCATTGACCATTTTTAGATTGGTGTCCAAGCCATTGCTGAAGCCCTTGGTTTGGCTGCTGTGAAGGCAATGGTTGCTATTACTGCTATAATTGCTGGAGGGCGCTTGGTAAGCATTAATGCACGAGGACTTTGCAAATAAACTTCTTGGAGCTTATATTTTCAACTTTTATATTTCATCCAGCATTAGCAGTCATTATACTAAAGATTGCATGGTCATCTATGCATTGATGAGGTAATTTCAAAAACTCTTCAATAAGCAAGGAACTCATCCTGACTATGTTGTGGGTGATTTGCAGTTACTGCGGCCAATTTATAAGCAGATTGCAGAGAATCAAAATGCAGAAATATTCTCTGCCAACACACTTCTCGTTATTCTTGGAACTAGTCTCCTAACTGCTAGGGTTGGTAGATTAACATTTTTTGTTTTTATTCCTATTTTTAGTTTGTCAGCTTGCAATCCTAAATAATGTGGCTGCTGTTTTATTCTGAAACAGGCTGGTTTATCAATGGCGTTAGGAGCTTTTTTGGCTGGTTTGCTTTTAGCAGAAACTGAATTCTCGCTGCAGGTAGAATCTGATATTGCTCCATACCGTGGCCTCTTGCTGGGCCTTTTCTTCATGACGGTAGGCCCCAGAAATTTTATGAACCACTATGTATCCAAGTTCCTAAATTGTATTGGGTTGAGCACTGATCTTATTTAGGTATACTTTGATTCTCCTTGGAGTTTGTAGTTGTTTCTTTATCGGATTTTCTCAGGAATAAGGAGATTATTTAATTTCACTTGAAGTAGGGAATACATATTTCTTCTTACGGATGTCCCCTCTTTCTTGAATGCAGGTCGGAATGTCCATTGATCCTAAACTTCTGGTTTCTAACTTTCCTGTTATAGCGGGAACTTTAGGCCTTTTAATTGCTGGGAAGACACTATTGGTTGCTTTAGTCGGTAAACTTTTTGGGTTGTCCATTGTATCTGCAGTAAGAGTAGGTCTTCTACTAGCTCCAGGGGGAGAGTTTGCCTTCGTAGCATTTGGTGAAGCTGTTAATCAGGTCTATTGGAGAAACCCTTGCTTTCCTATGGATAGTTTTCTGCACTGAATATGTTTACTTGTTTATTTGTGATACTGAAGCCCTCCAACTATATAGTTAATCTACATTTCGTTATACAATGGTTTTATTTGATTGTGGAAGGAACCTTATCTTCTCCTTTCTTGTCTTCCTCATTCAGTCTCTGAAGGCATGTTAAGTATTTGCCTAATACTTTTGCTTCCAAGATGTCTATTTTCTTTCCTTTTTCTTTCGTTTACCCCCTTTCTAAAATTTGAGTAAGATTCTAAGGATGTTCCTTTTTCTGATACGATCTTATTGATGAAATTACTTAATATGTTATATTGTCAATTGAGGTTTGAATAATGCCTACTGAAATATAAGGAACATATTCAGCAGCTCTTCAAAGTATTCCATGAACAGGATATGCAAAGACTACCTATCTAATTGGTAGAGCTCTGTTGCATGTGATGGATGAGTATCACTTGTTTTAAAGATTATACTGGAAGGAAAGCTAAGGAGTTTTTAGGGAAAGGAGTCTGGAAGAGTAATGAACTTTATCCATCCCTGTTGTCAGCTTACATTCTTTTTATCTTGCCTTTTTATTTACAGGGAATTATGTCTTCCAAGCTCTCATCATTATTGTTTCTGGTAGTTGGACTTTCTATGGCTCTGACACCATGGTTAGCTGCTGGAGGCCAATTAATAGCCTCTCGTTTTGAGCTTCATGATGTCCGAAGTCTATTACCTGTTGAAAGTGAGGTAAACTGCATCCTTTTTTCTTTTTCCTTTTGCAATGTCATATGATGTTGTTAAAGTGTCTATAGTTGTATGCAAGTGCATGTTGATTGAATACCACACTATCAAGACATAGCTGTTATTATAATTAATTTTGCTCTTTGCAATTCAGACTGATGATTTGCAAGATCATATAATTATCTGTGGGTTTGGACGTGTTGGCCAGGTATTGAAAATCTTCATTCTTATCATAGGAACTGTTCACATTTTATTAGTGCTAGAGATTGTATGCATATGCATGACGCTAGCTCGTTATGGTTGATGCACTATTCCTTTTCACAGATTATTGCCCAGCTTCTTTCAGAAAGACTGATCCCCTTTGTTGCTCTTGATGTGAGAAGGTGATAGATCTACTTTATTTCTTCCTTATGCTAGTGAAATTAGAATTTGATGAACGAATGAGACTTGTGGTTTGTGGCCAGCTATGATAAAGAAACTGGCTGATTCTCATGTGCTTCTCATGCTTATAACTGTGCGAGAACATATTCTTTGCTTCTACCAATCAGTTCTTTTACCAAACCAAAGGGCTGTTTGCGTGCTGTATATAGCTTCTGGAACTAAGTTACTGGATCTTCTTCATACTCTTTCTCTGTTGGAAACCACTAATAGCTAAAATTTTCCTTCAACTTCAAGATGCCTGAGGCTACTTGGCAGATGGATAAAATTGATGATTGACACACTCTCTCTCTCCCCCCTGAGTTCATGGAGGTGCCCTCTGAATCTCTCTACGGTTTCTATTGTGGAGATTTATTAGGGAATAGGTTGCTTTAATCGTTTGTAAATCAGTTTGAACCTGCTGGCCAGCTGCGGAGGCTTCCATGGATATAGTATTTGGACTGAAAGTGTCATAAAATTTTATAATTTTCAAACTTTTTATAGAAGTCTAGCATGTAAGACTGGATTTTTCTGGGCCAGGGTAGTTCTCGTAGCAGCTTCCAGGTTTATTATTATTATTACCATTATGATTATTTGATAGATTCAACTTTAGGAGAAATGTATACGTATGCATGAGCAGAACAGCAGCTTAATGGTAAATTTGAATCGAATATCATCATCATGATGATATTCGATTCAAATTTACCATTAAGCTGCTGTTCTGCTCATGCATACGTATACATGAGCTTAGATTCAAATTTACCATTAATGGTAAATTTGATGATTCCAATTATTTCAAATAGGGTTTGGAGTTTAGAATTTCTCCACCTTCTCTCTAACCCTTCAACGGACCGAACCCCTCCAACCACCCCAACATCTATTTTCTCTCTCCTTCCCCTTTCCCAACCACCCCCAACGTCTCTCTCCTCCTCCTTTCTCAGCCGCTACTTCCCTGCCTCTTTTACCCTCAAAACCTCCTCTCTCCTTGAAAACAATGACACTTAACTTCGACAACTTCTCCGACCATCTAGGCCGCTTCGGTCGCCATGACAACCGGTCGGCGAACACTTTCATTTCTCTTTTCTTCTCAAAATGATTGGTTCTTCTTAATCTAGCTCAGATCTTCAACATGCAAACCATGGTAAGAGCGAAATCGGCTTGAGCTTCTCTACTCAAGCCTGATTTTACACCTGAAGCCTCGTTGTCCTTATCCTTCGTTCAAATTGATCTGATAATGGTAAACGTTTCTTCCCCAACAAATCTAGAAGTTGCTGTTCAGAATAAATAGAATGGAATTCTACCTTTGCCGGGCAGGTCATGGAGAATAGTGCCTCTTTCAATATGAAGAATTTCGTCGAAGATCGTTTGAACTCTATAGGTCTTCTTGAAGTGCAAAGGTTTTAAGATGATCTCTTTATCTTTCGATTCTAGTCTGAAGATTCAAAACAAAACATACTTGAGCTCTCTCCGATGCCTTTTGGGAATAGAGTTGTTTTATGCAGCCCCGGGTCTCTAACAAATCAATTCAACGTCTAAAACTCGATGTTGTCCCTATGTATAATTTCTTAAGCTTGGCATTCAATATTTCAACATGCAGGTTCTGAGTGGTCTGAGTAGCCTCATTGGAAAACCCATATTCATGGACAGACTAATCACTTTTCAATCTCAGGTGGCTTTTGCAATAGAATCAAAGCAGGTATACTCCCACCCAAGTCTATAAACTTCATCGATGAGTATGGACAAGATTGTACTCAGGAGGTCATCTATAAATGGATGCCTACCCAATGTCTGAAATACAAAACTTTTGATCACTTCCGTGAAGCTCATTACAGGAAAAGCATGTTGCTGCTTTGAGAACCTCTATCTCTATAGACAAAAACCATCAGAAACTGCAAAACATTGGAGATCAAAGTAACATAAAGAGGGGTGCAGGACAAATGCAAGGAAAAAGTTCTGGGAATGGAGCTAGGAAAAGACAATTGTGGTCCTAGTGAGGCTTACTCTTCTGATCACATTATGAGGGTAATTCTTCTGAGTCCTTAAATTCTAAGTCAAAAGAGAACGGTACTATTCTCAGCGATTTGATCAGTCCAAATAAAATGACCTCTATCATTGGTGAGGTTGAAGAATGCCTTGATGATACAAATGATTCCCCACATCATATTAACAAAGATGATGACAAGCAAACTAAGGTCAAAGACTACAACCACCAGAAAAAGGATAGGAAACACGAATATTCCTTTTTTCCATCTGAAGTAGCTTCAGTCAAAGATAGAGCCTCCCAAGATCACGAGTTAAGATTGTCAAATGAAGAAAACAAAACAGGATGTTTAGGAGAAGGAAGGAATACAAGGGTTCTGGAAGACATCTATCTTCCAACTCCATCACTAAAGAGGACAATGCAAAAAAGAGTATTCTGATCTTTGGAAAAGGAATTTTCATACAAATAAGCCAATGTATATATGCAATCTTGAAGTCAAAAGTTACTCTCCGCTATGAAGATCTCTCAAAATTAAATGCTAAGGTTGGGGAAGTGCAACCAATTCAACATGACTCGGGACACCAATTGATAGTGTTAATAATTCTACTCTGGTCAAAAAAATATAGTAGGAACAAAAGTGTAGAGGGAGGTCCAGGGAGGCTAAATATAACAGATGATAAAGTTAGTTTGGTAGAACATAAGTGAGTTTACCAGAACACAACACTCTCCCAAATTAAAGAAAATATAATTTTGGGAAGTAAAATCAGGCAACAAAATTTTAGAATGGGAGGCTATTGAAACTCCGGAATGGGAGGCTAGCAAAACTTCAGAATGAGAGTTTTCCAGAACACAACATTCTTCCGAAAAATACATAGAAGGAAAAGTCATTGGTATCATAGGTCTTGTAGAAGTTAAAGTCAGGCAACAAAACTCTTTGAAAAATTTAGCAATAGAGTCTTCGGAGGATAGGAGGCTACCCACAACACTCTTCCAAATTTAGTAGCTAAATCTGGGTTGGTTGGAATCAAAAAATTTTTAAAAGGAAAGTCCTTCACTGTGAAGAACAAAGTATCACATGTAAGGTCACTACAAAATTTTCTAACCAGGATGTCTTATTTCTTACTATGGTGTATGGCTACAATGAGAGAAGTAGAAGAAGAGTCATGTGGCATGGCTTAAAATATCAAACCAATCTGTTTGGGAACCAACCCTGGGTAGTTATGGGAAATCTCAACATCATCTTGGATGGCAAACGAAAAATGGGTATTAAAAAGATTGACAAAAACTTATCAAAGAATTTAATGACTGCATCCAAAAAATGAGCATTTCCAATATCCTTTCAAGAGATTTCAAATTTACATGGTCAAACAAAACAGATGAGGCCAACAAAGTTTATACGAGGCTTGATCACATGTCTGCAATGATGAGTGGAATAATAAGTATCCAAACTTCCAATTGGATTATGACGTTCTTACACTCTCAGATCATTCTTTAGGTGTCCTTGCTGTCAAATTGGGAAAGAATCTTAGGCCAAAGCCTTTCAAATTCATGAAAGGCTGAATGAAGCATCCAAGCTTCAAGAAAATTCTGGGAAAAGCATATTTTCAAAAAAAAAAAAAAAACTGAAGAGTCTGAAGCATCCTCTAAAAAAGGAGCAAAAATTCATGCAGTAATGTATCAAAAAAGTTTTAAAGGCAAGACAGACTCTAGAAGAGGCTCAACAGCTTGCCATGGAGACTACCACAATAAATAAAAGCAGCAAACTAAGTAGAATGCCTTAGAAATCTATCTCAGACTACTTGACTTTGAGGCAACCTTCTTCAAAGAGAAAGCAAGGGTCAGATGGATGAAAGAAGAAGATATGAACATCCAGTTTTCAACAGGACTGACAAAATCTCATACTGCAAGAAACAAAATCTTGAGGTTACAAGATGAAAAAGCGATTGTGATTGATGATTATAAGATAATGAAGATTATGGTTACAGATTTCTTTGAGTTCTTTTTTTTTAGAGCCTCATTCTAATGCTGTTCTTTCTCAGACTTGGGCTGGGAGGTCTTTGAAGGAAGCTCATTGCTCATCCTTAGAAGCCCAAATTACCTAAAAAGAGATTAAAGATGATTTGTTCTCTATGAAGAATGATAATGTCCCTCTCCTGATGGATATACAGTCGCATTCTTTAAATCCAACTGGATTTAATTCATCAGAATTCATAGATGTCATTGGTTACGTCTTCAGAAACAATTTCATATACTACCATATGAACTCCACTTCCATCTCTCTTATTCCTAAGGTGGATTCCAGGCCTATCTCCTGCTGTAATGTTAGCTACAAGGTAATTTCAAAATTATTTGCCAACAAAATGAAGGAATATCTTCCCTACCTGGTGGACAAAAACGAATATGTTTCTATAAAATGCAGAGCAATACAAGACAACATCTTATTCATACATGGGTTGGTTAAGAGTTATAAAAAGATTGGAGGGCTTAACAGTTATGCAATCAAAGTGGATATCATGAAGTCTTTTGAAATTGTCAGTTGGTCTTACTTGTTGGAAGTCCTCAAGCTCATGAACTTTCCTGATAGATTTAGGAACTGGATTCATCTTTGTATCTCGACTGTCTTTTTTCTATAAATCTCAATGGTACTTTGGTTGGGAATTTTAAAGTGGGTCGCAGGCAAGGTGATCTTTTTTCACCTTACATGTTCATCCTAGTTATGGAGGGTTTTACCCAGCTTTTGAAAACCATAGCTGATACTTCCCAATTTCAATGTCATTCTGAGTGTGATTATATGAAACTTAGTTTCTTAGCTTTTGTTGATGATCCGTTTATCATTGCTAGTGAAGATCATTAAAGATACTCTAGACGACTTTGGTGCCTTTCTAGTTTAAGGCTTAATATGCTTAAATGTAAAGTTTTTGTTTCAGAGACAACCAATTCAAAGAAGCTAGAAATTTCAAAGATTCTTGGAATGTCTATTGGCACTTCGTCAATCAAATACTTTGTCGTGCCTCTGATTTCTAGAAAACTTTCTTATTCAAATTGTATTTCCTTGTTGGATAGGCTAAATAGCATGATTAACAGTTGGTATGCATCTAAACTTTCTTATGGTGGTAAACTTTAGCTTATTAACTAGGTTTTGATTGCCATATTTAAATACTGAACAACTCTTTCTTCGTCGCTAAGAAGGTAGCCTGAGAAATTGAAACTTCTTAGAACTTTCTTTGGGGGTGGTCTAGAAAGGCTAAAGTTAAATGAGATTCAGTTTGTAAATTAATGCTGGCTTGGGAATTCCTGACTTGGTGCATGTAACAATGGTTAATGAAGTTTATATGAAACATATGTAAAGGAAAAGAAAAGCTTATGCGTAAAGTGGATCCATTTTGTCATCCTAACAGAAAAATCACTTCGGGAAGTAAAATCAAAGCAACTGGATTCTTGGATGTGAAAGAGATTATTGTGGATAAGAGACAAATACACTCAGTTTATTAGTAAAATAATTGGTAATATGACTTTTATGTCTTTCTTATTTGATCCATGACATCCTTGGAGTGTGTTGGAACAAAATGTTCTAGAGCTAAAAAGAAAATTAAACATAAGACTGGATGTTAAAGTGGCTGTAGTTCTAGAAGGGGGGTCACTGGAGGCTACCTTATGACAGAAGCTGGATGCCCAAGCCATACATTTTTAAAATGCTTGCGAAAGCATTCAGTTTTCTCAGGGGCAGATTACTGGAAATGACTCACAACCCAATCTTTACTGACAAAAGTACTACTTTAGCTAGATTTTCTGTGTTTCCACTGTTAGCTGGGCTAAGATAAGATTATCTGGAGTATGCATCATCTTCCTTGATTTGCATTCATCATTTGACTTGCATTTTGGAAGAGGATGAGTACTCTAGACAAACTCGTGCTATATGGTATTAATTGATACTAACACTTGTTTGCTTTGTTCCAGGAAACTTAAGGACAATCATCTTTTCTTCATTTGCCCATACTCAAAATCCATTTGGAAGGTTGTATTCAAGAAATTAAAATGCAATGATTTCATCTATTCATTGGACAGTCTTCAAAATTGGATCCTAACCAACTTATGGTACTCAAAATTACAAAATGATCTTATGTCTTCTACTTTGGCTGCTGCTGTATACTCAACCTCGATGGAAAGAAACGAAAGATTTTACTAGGCAATTCAGAAAGACTGGCAAAGTACCTGAGAGAAAATCCTACATAAAAAGATTTTTTACAACTTCATAGCATGGTATAAATATGAAGAAAGAAAACTGAAAAATTGGCGTCTACCTGGGTCTATCTATGAAGATATTCAGTACATAAAAATGGATGATGCTCTGATTATCTTTTACACAAAACTCAAGTTGTTTTTGCCTTTGGTTTTATTTTGCAGTAGCTTGGTTCAGTGCTTGGTATTTGAAAATTGGATAGGAACTTGGAGCTACTTATATTTTGAACAAGTTATACTAGCTGCCAGTTGCCTTTGCCTCTGTTTTTTCTAGCAGTTTGCTCCCTTCTCAGGGTTAGAAGTTTTGTTTTTATGTAGCTAGTTTTGATGCTTGGCATTTGGATGTTGGTTAGGGATATTGGAGCTATTTATACTTTGAGCAAGTTATACTTGTCTTTTATTGGCAACAATCTTGTAAATCTGCCTATTTTGGCCTATATATGAAAGTTTAACTTTTAAAAAAAAAAAAGATTTAAGAAGCTATTCGAAATTCAGACGTTCCAGCAGATGGGATGGCGCCTATTTTTTGGTATTTGTAAAGTTGAATATGTAAGACCAATTCTTTACTCGATAGAGCAATTCGTTTTTACTTTAATCAATAGTTATGACCTCTTATAGCATCTAGATTCACTTTGGTCCAATATGGTTGAACAAGTATCTGGGAGCATTTCTGGCTGAGTTAGTCCTCCGGGGTTTCAAATTTTTTTGTATTCTCAAGGAGTTTATGCCCGTGTATAATTTGATCTTCTGTTATTTCAGTGATCGAGTTGCATTTGGACGTCAACTTGACCTTCCAGTGTTTTTTGGTGATGCTGGTAGCCGAGAGGTGAGACTTCCAAATATGGAAATTCTTAGAGGGGTATGAAATCCACTGCATCAACAGAACCGTGATATGTATCATAGAAATACAGAAAGTAATTCAACATGTGACGGTCCCACTGGGCAAGGCATCACAATCTCCTCGTTTGAGGAACGTCCTTTCAAATAAACCCAGTAATTTCTCGTTTCAATTTACACAGAAACCTGCTTTTTCCTGGCAAATTAGGTTCTCCATAAAGTTGGTGCAGAGAGGGCGTGTGCTGCGGCAGTTACTTTAGATTCTCCCGGTGCAAATTACAGGACTGTATGGGCTCTGAGCAAGCACTTTCCCAATGTAAAAACATTTGTCCGTGCTCATGATGTTGATCACGGCCTTAATTTGGAAAAGGCCGGGGCAACAGCGGTATATTCCTCTTGACTACCATATTTGCTAATCCTTTTTATGATTTATTGACTACCGTGTTTAGTTATCCTTTATATAAATCGAGGTCTGTGCTTACCTATGTTCCAAATCTGTATATGGTGTTTCTCTTTCCTCATAATTGCTGCTTGTGGCTGGATTCTCTTATTATATGTCAACAAGGCATATCCACTATAAGCAGAAGTCTGATTCTGGGTGCTCAACTGAAAACCTTTCAGGTTGTTCCAGAGACTCTGGAACCTAGTTTACAGCTAGCGGCAGCTGTACTTGCACAAGTAAGTGAAATTGTTATGCCTAACTAATAACGAGAGAGTGGTTCCATTCTAATTTTTACTGCTTTTATTGATTGCCAGTTATCTTTTTGTATTTCTTACTGATAATACCGTGCCTCATGAATATAATGCGTGGTAGATGAAATAGGCAATAGAAATTTATATCAATTGTATAAGTCTAAGTGTTCTTTGGGTTTATTCGACTGGTTTCTGCTATAAAAAAAAAATTTATTGGATACATACATTAATGTTGCGTTTCTGGTTATAGTCTCTAACCCCCATTCCAAAAAGAACAAACAAACAAAAAAAAAAAAAACAGACAGACAAACAGAGTGTTTCTTCTGGGCTCGATACCATTTGGTTCTTTCATTTGTTCAGAAAAGAAACGAGAGACAAGAATATTTCTTTGTTTTCTGAATTTAAGAAATGAGTCACTTTTGGATGCTGCCTTAGCAGAAAGTTAGGTTCTGGGTCTTGTTGGAGAAACTGGGTTGTTCCAAGTTGCCTAGCCATTATTTGTGGAGATGCAGAAGTTGAATTTTGATTATCAAAATATAATTTTTCTACTGTAGACTTTTGGAATAACATTTGACATTCATTGCATTTGTTCCGGTAGTTCAAGGCTTGTAACATTCAAATTATGCCGTTCTCTCATAATTTTGGTGAACAAATCATCTTTTACTAGGCTAAACTGCCAGAATCAGAGATAGCAACGGCAATCAACGAGTTTAGATCGCGCCATCTATCTGAGCTTACTGAGGTATTCACATATTTGATACTCAAGTTCATTTCTATATTGTTTAGTAGCTTTCCTAATTCTAATGTCGCTTTATTGTGCACATTTTGCAGCTATGCGAAGCAAGCGGAGGTTCTCTTGGTTATGGTTTTATGAGAATAACAAAGAAGACCAAATCTCCAGTGGAATCTTCAGATGACAATCAAGTCGGAGAAGGTACGCTGACAATCTGAGTCTTCTTACCTTCACGTTAGCAAAGCTTTCAGAAGGTATAGTTTCTTGTAAAGAAGAAACAGAAAAGCAAATAACATTTTTTCGTGGATCAGGGACCTTCAGAACCCCGGAAGAAATTTAGAGAAAAAGCTAGTGGTGATTTTTGTACAGAGTTAGAACGTAGATATCTCATGGTACCATTTGTACAGAAACATGCCTGCGATCTTTGCAGGAGTACAGGATTAATCACGTATTAACAAATGGATAATTCTCTGTTCCTAAATTTCTATAACACCTCAGCCAAGGTGTATGAAATTATGGCATGAGAGCAAGCATGACATTCTCGTAAGATTTCTTTCTTGAACCTTGCACGTGAAAGTAGTCAAAGAGATGAAACGTACATGGAGGAGATCAGGGTTGTAGGGTTTACCGCCATCCTTGATGTTCCAGACCTGTTTTACTACTTCTTCTTCTTCTTCTTCTTCTTCTTCTTATTATTATTATTATTATTATTATTATTATTATTATTATTATTATTATTATACACAGTTCCTTCTATTATTATCTCCCCGGCCGCTCATATTGGGCAAAGCGGTACAAGAAGGTATAAGCGCTTCGCCGACCTTTTCATATCATTTATGTAGCTAAGGCCTTGGGCCTTTTCTCTAGAAATCGAATAAGCTTTGGATGCTGCCGGTGCTGATACTTGAGCGGAGTATACACTTGCTCTTGCGACAATAGGTGGTTAGAACACAATTTGATGCACGTACAAGTCTATAACTTGTTTATGTTATTGCACGAAAGTTGCCGGAGAACAGGAGATTTACGTACGATAACACTACAAAACTTATCAAGTCCTTTTCATTTTGAACCTTGAAAGCAACAGATTTTCTCTCACCAATCGTGTCAGGTCCACCCACCCACCCACCCCAAAAAAAAACCCCGGAATCTTTTAGAATAGAAGAGCACCAATATCAGAATAGAGCCCAGGGTTTGTTCTTAGATTGATTTACTGAGCTTGGGCAAGTGTCAGACATGAACCAAGTGTGTGTATTCAAACGCCAGTGCTAGATTAATCAAGGGACTACCCGCACAGAAAAAAAAAAAAAAAAAAAACTTGCTTCCGTCAATGAACTATAGCAATTATGAACTTGAAATTACTACCAGATTTGCATATGAGCTGAGCTGCTTACAAAGGGCTCATCATCAGATTGGCTTGTTTGAGTTCAAGTACAGGCTCAACAATGGTATATATCACTTAAGCAGAATACCTGTTGAACAATTAGCAAGCGAACTCTATCGACCGTCTCATAAAATGAGCTTGCATGGGAAGTACATGGATTTCTCCATAATTTATCATCTGGACTCTAGGTTCCATAATATCCTTTTGATTTTCTCTATGTTTACAAAGAAAAAAAGATCAAGGAAGTCTTAAAGACACTAACGAGGTGCTGCATTTAAATGAAATTAGATGGGCCTGATCCAATGTTTCATTCCCAACGGAATCAAAGATACACTCTTCTTTGACTTTGGAATACAACAACATCATTACATCATTGCATTAAAGAATTCCGTCTATAGCAGGGTATGGGAGGGTCGGATGTACACTCTTCTTGACTTTGAAATACGGTGGAATAAAGCAAAATGATTTATTAAATCGTTTGAGCTTCTTGTAAGTAACAATCAATCGACACAACTTGACGCAAATTTCATTATAGGTCATCTGGAAACAATCTCTGTGTGTTTCCAACACATGGGTAAGGTTGCGTATCCTTTACCTCACCATAAGCAAAATAGTTAACTAAATTGTTTGCGCTTCTGGTAAGTAACAATCAATCGACACAACTTGACGCAATTTTTATTATTGGTCATCTGGAAACAACTTCTGTGTGTTTCCAATACATGGGTAAGGTTGCGTATCATTTACCTCATCATAGTCGGGAGTCTCTAAAGCAATAAGGTAATATTAGTTGTTTATGGGCCTGACCCGCATGTAAGTTATTACTTCAAATTATGCTTTTGCAGAAATACTCTCTTAGAAACAACTTCCAAATTTTGAATCAACTCGAATTGTTACCGGTGCATTACATCTTATGGAATGGCTTCCAAAGATACCCTAGTATACCCCACCCCTCACAATTCCAATCGTGAAAACAACCACGTCATCCGGTGACAACCCACGCTGTATAAGAACACTATTGCCACAGGCACTGCATGCATATAATCACAATCTGTGTAAAAAAACCTTGTATATGTCTAATGCACACAAGAAGGTAGATTCAGTATAGGCAGAATGCTGCCCCAGGTGTTGGAAAATTCGTCGCAAAAATTCAACATGATCAGATATCTCCATCCTGTTGGCCGAGGAACATACTTGTGCACTGCTTTATTGTATCCTCAGGGCCTGTAACTGGTAAAAAAGTTTGGAGTTTCATTTCCAAAGGAAAAATAATGTATGCAAAAATGACATAGTAACAGGCTAACTGATCACCGCGCTTCTCAGACAAACTTCCATCCCTATGGCCTAAGTGTATTAGTTCTATTCCAACTTTAGAAGACAATTAACGTGCTGGATGGTCTATTTATCCAAGTGATAAGATTGATTAGTCACTAATTGGTTAACATCCAATATTTTTATTCAATAAATGGATCCATTGACATACAACAACAACATTACCATCATTGTCTTAGAGGCTCTCGCCTATAACGGGTACAGAAGGATCGGATGTACGTAACCATGCTCATGCGTTAGAAACACACAGAGTTTGTTTTCCGATGACCCATAATGAAAATTGCGTCAAGCTCTGTCGATCTACTGTTACTTCGCGGTCAATTTACTGAGTCATTTTATTTTATTTCATTATATTGTAAAATCAAAAAAAAGAGTGTGTCATTGACATGAATACATTAAACTGATGAAGCGTTACCTGTATGACCCGTTGTTCTGTCTGAGTCATAGATATCAAAATCGTTGCCTCCCCGTTAAACATCACAAGAAGTTGCCAAACGAGATGTTGAACCAGCAACAAGTATGGTTACGTGGGGAGTTGAAGAAAGAATTTACTTCAAGGTTGGTGTCAAAAAGTCATACCGTTTCAGCTTCAATGAGCATTGTGGATGATGCAAATCAGGAGCTCTGCGGTCTCCTGAGTTGGTAAGGACTTTATGTAAGGACCTACACAAGGTGTCCCCTGTAAATTAGGCATTCGGTCTAACAGAACTGGAACATCCACATTGTGCGTGTCCCTAATCGAACTCTGAAATCCAACCCGAATACCAAATGACTTATATTCTAGAAGCAAATTTACTTCAAGCTAAAGCTACCTTTTAAGTTTTGTCGCCAAAGAAGTGGATCTCTTGAAAATCATGGAGACATCTAAAGCAATATGTCTTATCCCATCCTTGAGGAAAAACCTATTCAACCGGAAGTTTCAGCAAATAAGATATATTCAATTCTCTCTCAATAGTTGAAGTACAAGGTTTCAGTAAAAGGATTTTAGCATCATGAATGCGCATAAAGATATTTGTTTAATTAATAGTGCGAGTAGACATAATGTATTCAAACACACTGACATATTTTTCTCTCTTACATATCGAAGAAATAAATGTTATTACAATATGTGCTACTACCAAGTTAATTGAATGCTCTAGAAGAACTACTGTATTTCTCCTTGAATGAACGAAATCGACAATTTGTCATGCATTATTTTCTTCTAAATCAAAAAGAAATTTATTAAACTTTCGAGATATTGTTGATACAATAAATGAAGCAAATGTTAAATACATGTGTATAACCAAATTTATTTCCGAAATAAAACAAATATTTCTTTTTTCTATTTTCCCTTTTTTGTGAAAAAAGAATCTATTTCGCATCTGCACATCATTGTCAATTGTGACGTGCAAATTGCAACCGACTGTTTCTTAACGAATAACGATCTTAACTGTTTTTTTTTTTCTTTTGGGAAATAAAGACAGAATACTAGACCAGCCGTTTTTCTGATTTCTCCACCCTCACTGGCCACGCGCCTCTCGGTTTCCTCCCTTCTCCACCATTACATCGTCTAATCTCCGATGATCACATGCTTTACTTGAATAATCACATCAATTAAAGGTTTAACGACAGCCTGTGTTACCTGAAATTCCTTAGAATATTTGAATCTTCCCCTTTTTGTACAGCTGCCTTCTATTTGTTTATTGTTCCACCCTATTTCTAGCTTTTCTTTCGGCGTATAACTTCGATTCGGTTTTAGTTTCTTTGTTTAAACCTTCGGTTTAGTTGCGCGTTATCTGAGGAAGGAGCTACATCTGCTGATTCGTCAATCCTGATTTTATTGTTTTGAGGGAGGAAACAGGTGCGGAATCCCCTGATAAGCAAAAATCTTGTTTTTTCCCCCTCTCATCTGTTAGCATTGCACTAGTTAAGATAGTCTCCAAATGTTTCGGAATTATTATTAGCTTATTATGCTCTAGCGTTGATGATAAAACAGATAATTAATTCTTTTGTTGAATTTCTTTGATCTGGATAAAGATTTCTGCTTCGTCATTTCCTTTCGTTGGAAGTTTATGTACTTTGATTAATTCTGAATGAAGAATTCGAACCGTTCCTTTTTTTTCCCTTTTTCTTTTTTTCTTTTTTCCTAGCAGAAGATGATTTATGTTGTCACCTTTTGTGACTATATAGTTTTATGCATTGCTACTATAACATTTTTATACCTTACCACTATAGTATGAAATGTATCTGATTGATGGAAACGTATCAGAGGCGGAGGGATATATTCTTTGCTGTAAGAATGTTTACAGCCCTTAACGAGTAGGCTTCCTTTGGTTTTGTTTGAGCCAACTCAAATCAACCATTTGCTAAGTCTTAGTTATCTGGCATGTGTTTGATAGTGGTGTACTTCTTGTCGTTGCAGTTCACTGTTCTGAAGTTAGAATCTGCGGAAGTGTTGTTTCACTTCTTCAATGGTATGCATGACTGGGTATGGTGCTTAAATCCAATGAAAGATGGATAGACAGCAGCATATTTCGATATTCACCACTGCCAGTCTACCATGGTTGACAGGAACTGCTGTAAATCCTCTTTTCCGAGCTGCATACCTTGCAAAAGATAATCAGAGAAAGGTCTCTTTGGTGATTCCGTGGTTATCTTCTAAAGATCAATACCATGTCTACCCCGACAAGATCACATTTAATACGCCTCAGGAACAAGAAAAGTTTGTACGTAAATGGCTCGAAGCGCGAATTGGTTTCACCTCAACCTTCACTGTACGCTTCTATCCAGGCAAGGTAATCATTACTGACTCACCAAGCTGATGAAGTGGAATGAGATTTTATATATGCTGTCTAAACCCAAACTAAGAATGTGATAATATCTTTAACTATCATTCTTGTCAGGTACTGTTAACTGTTTATAGTTCTTACTTCAGCGTTTGAAAAAAAAAATTGTATACATGCTTAACCAAACCTGTTATCAAGCTATTGTCTTTGTTCCCCGTCAGCATATTGCTTATGTTAGGCAAGAAGGAAAGCTGTAAGTATTGCAAAATATAAGACAAATGTATTGAAGAGAAGGAATAACAATAGATTGTATTGATGAGTCAATTGTATAGAAAGAACAAATGGAAAACTATGTTTCCTAGTTTACATCAAGAACACCAACTACCTATTTATACAATGTACAGAAGACAAAAGAATAAAGAATAGTTCCAAATAGTTCCAACGGCTCTTTTCTTCAGTAAGCAGGATGACTTCATCTGAGTAGCATTCAGTACTGCACACTCCTGTACAATAAGACACAACGGTAATATCACACATAAGCACATTTCTCTTTAATATTTCTACACTCCCCCTCAAGCTTGGCATATACATTTTTACAGCCAAGCTTGGATACTAACTTGTGAAACAAACCTGGTACAACTGATTTTGTAAGTAAATCTGCAAGCTGTTCAGATGATGGGATATATTGAATACTTAGTGTTTTATCTTCTAGTTTTTCTCTAATAAAATGTCTATCTATCTCTACATGTTTAGTCTTATCATGATGAACAGGGTTTTCTGCCATATGAATGGCAGACACATTATCACAAAATATTGTAATTTTCAGATCTGAGGAATCTTGGTGTAAATCCTTTAGAACCCTTTTAATCCATAACCCTTCACACACTCCTAGTGCCAAAGCTCTTAGTTCAGCCTCAGCACTGCTGCGGGAAACAACAGATTGTTTTTTGCTTCTCCACGTGATAAGATTTCCCCAAAGAAAAGTGCTATAACCAGAGGTTGATCTCATATCCCTTTTTGAGCCCCCCCCAGTCAGCGTCAGTATAAACATGAAGATCCCTGCACGCATTTTTCTTAAAGAAAAGACCCTGACCAGGTGCCCCCTTAAGATATCTAAGGATTCGTACGACAGCCTGTTGATGTATACTAGTGGGTGCATGCATGAATTGACTAACATAGCTTACTGCATAGCATATATCAGGCCTAGTATGCGATAGATAAATTAACTTCCCTACCATTTTTTGATACGACTGTACGTCTGAGAGAACCTGTTCATGCTGCGATGATTGCTGTACCCTTTTTACCTGTATTGGCTCCTTTGGCGTGGATGCTGGTTTACAGCCCAGCATACCTGCCTCTTGAAGAAGATCAAGGACATATTTTCTTTGAGAAATGATCATTCCTTCCTTGGTCCTTCCCACTTCCATTCCTAGGAAGTATCTCAGAGTACCTAAGTCTTTGACTTCAAAAGCAGTTGACAAATAGCTCTTTACACTGGAAATATTCCTACCACAATTTCCAGTCAAAATTATATCATCAACATACACTATAAGTATAGTAACAGTTTTGCCAAGAGCATATATAAACAAAGTATGGTCACTTTGGGCCTGTCTAAACCCGTATGAAATCAGTACCTCAGTGAATTTATTGAACCATACCCTTGGAGATTGCTTTAGGCCATAAATAGATTTTTTCAGTTTACAAAGTCTACCTTTCGTCTCTAAAGATGCAAAACCAGGTGGTATACTCATAAATACTTGTTCTTTTAGTTCCCCGTTCAAGAAAGCATTTTTAATGTCAAGTTGAGCTAGTTCCCAGTCTAGATTAACAGCCAAAGAGAATATAATTCTAATTGTATTAAGTTTTGCAACAGGCGCAAAAGTTTCCATGTAATCTATTCCATAGGCTTGAGAAAAACCTTTTGCTACTAACCTAACTTTATGTCTGTTAACCGTTCCATCCGAGTTGTATTTTAAGGAGAATACCCATTTGCATCCTACAGGTTTAACATCTTTAGGTGCAGTAACCAAATCCCATGTATTATTTTTGATAAGAGCTGCCATTTCATCGTTGACAGCCTTTCTCCATTGGTCTTGGACTAATGCATCTTCTATGGATACAGGAATAGATTGAGTATCTAACTTAACAGTGAATAATTTAAAGTCTGTTTTCAATCTTTCATACGACACAACATCACTAAGTGGATAAACTGAATGATAGCTCTTGTTTCCTAGGAACTTATGATATTGAATACAATCTCTCTTACCCTTCCTCATTGTAATGGGCAAGTCAATTTCCTGGGGTGCCTGAAGGCTGTGTTCTGTGTTGAGAGTGGGAGAGGAAGTCATACCTGGTGAAGATACATGAGGCAAATCAGAATCTGGTGTCCCATTCCCATCAGAAGCCTCAGGTACAGGAACCGCAGATTCCAGCTGTGTTTGTGGTTTTCTTCTAGAATATACCTGTACTATGGGTAAAGACTGTTTAGTCCCTTGGTTTTCTGTCTGATGATGGTTATCAGGATTCTGTTCCGGTCTATCTTCAGGAACTGTGTCCCCAGCAGTGGAGTTACCACCAGCTGTGGACACATCAATAATGCTCCAGAAATTTACCTGTTCATCATTACTAGTAGGAGAGACAGGACAAAAGTAAGAAGAGCCCTCATCAAAATAAACGTCCAAAGTAGTGAACATCTTCCTTGTAGTGGGACAAAAACATTTGTATCCTTTTTGGGATCCAGAATACCCAAGGAATACACATTTGATAGATCGTTTTTCAAGTTTACCTCTTAGATGGGATTGAAGAAACACATAGGCTACACACCCAAAAACCTTTAGGGGAAGTTCAGAAAGTAGTAGACAAGTAGGAAACTGAGCTAATAACTTTTCTCTGGGGCTAATAAAACTCAGAACCCTTGAAGGCATTCTGTTAATCAAGTAAGTAGCAGTGAGAACTGCTTCACCCCACAAGTATTTAGGTATGTTCATAGAAAACATAAGAGACCGTGCAACACTTAGGATGTGTCTATGCTTTCTTTCAGCAACACCATTTTGCTGAGGAGTGTATACATTTGAAGTTTGATGATGAATACCGTGTTCTAGCATAAAACTCCTCAATTCTTTATCAAGATACTCACTACCATTACCAGATCTGAGAGTTTTTATAGTAAGACCAAACTGATTTTCAATCAAATGAACAAATGTTTTGACTACAGAGATTAGTTCAGATTTGTGTTTCATCAAATAAATCCAGGTGACCCTGGTGTGGTCATCAACAAATATAGCAAACCATCTACTTCCATTGACATTCAATGTTCGTGAGGGTCCCCATATGTCTGAGTGGACCAAGTTAAATGGTTTGCTCTCTTTGTATGATTTTGCAGGGTAGTGTGCTTTGGATTGCTTACCAAACAGGCATGTTTCACATTTAATGCTTTCCAATGAAATTCCATCAAACAAACCAGGCTTAAGTTTTTTCAAGTACACAAAGTTAGGATGGCCCAACCTTTTGTGCCATAGCAAAAGTAGATCCAGTCTAGTACAGTCATTTATTCTAGGAACATCCAGTTGGTTCATGCAAGAATAAACACTAGGCTGGTCTATACACAAAACAGATGCAAGATTGCCCGCAAAATATCCTGGTTTGTCTTTATCTAAAATGAACAGTCCCTTTTGAAGACTAGCACTGCCAATCATCCCATGGAAGGTCTTCTCCTTTACTGCTTTTTCCTGAAAGCACGGATTAGAAGAGGAGAAAAAATAACATTTAGAGGGTGAGAAAAGAACCCAGCAAGCATTATCACACATTATCTTTCTTACAGATATTAAACTGCAATCAAGACACGGCACATAAAGCACCTGCTTTAGTGATAACATTGCTGAAATCTGAACATCACCATATCCTAGAATGTCTATACTGTCTCCATTAGCAATTTTTACTTTCTTAGGTGTTGAAAAAACTGTAAAGTTATTCATTTGTGACTTATCATAGGTCATATGATTGGTTGCTCCAGAGTCAATAATCCATGTTTGTAGCTTACCAGACTTACCTGTTCTGGCCATAGTAGCACGAATCTCACTTTCTTTGATCTGAGCTCTCTGACCTTCCAGCATCCTCAGCAATGCATCAAGTTGGGCTTGAGTAATTTTTGGTTCAGCATCTCTCTCAGTATCAGCAACAGCAGCTCTTGAGTTCTTCCATGAGTCTGCATCAGACCTGCCAGAGTTGTTGGATTCTGAACGGCCTGATGAGTTTGACCTGTAGTTATTGTGTTTAAAAAACGATGGTGGTGGTTTTATGTTGGATCCTGGTCTCCTGTAACACTCTTCTATAACATGACCCTCCTTATGACAAAATTTACAGTACTTTTTGACATAGCCACGATTGTCTTTTGCACCAGATTTCTTTGCTACCAGCCCAGCTGGGCTTTCCTTTTCATTTTCACGAACATGCAGGGCAGAAGTCTCAGAGGTCACCGTAGATGACACCGCAGCCCCCATCATAACTTTCATGCGACTCTCCTCCTGCCTCACCTCTGAGAATGCAGAAGTCATGGTAGGTAAAGGCTTAGTTCCCAGAACTCTTCCTCGCACAGCATCAAAATCCTTATGCAATCCGGATAAAAAACCAAATAGTCTCCTTGTTTCTTTGATTTTCTTGTACAGTTGGTCGTCTGCTGGACATCCCCACTGGTACACTTCCAAAGCATCGATCTGTTGCCATACCTGTGACAGACTCCCAAAGTACTTGCTAACGGACTGATCCCCTTGTTTGATATCTTTCAACAAAGCCTCTAATTCATATAGTTCTGATATATTATCAGTTTTTGAGTACATTTCACGGGTGGCTTTCCAGATAGCAGCAGCAGTAGGGTATAGCATGAATGTGTGGCTAACCTCGGTAGTCATAGATCCTAAGATCCATGACATAATCATGGAGTTCTCAGCCTCCCATGTGAGAAATTTTTCATCAGATTCTGAGGGGATAGTCATTTTTTCAGACAAATAATCTTTCTTGCCCCGTCCCGTGATAAACAGCTCAACTGCCCTGCTCCAAGCCAAGTAATTGTTGCCATGCAACTTGTGATTAGTGATGGTAACAGGGGTTGAATCAACAATCTGTCCGCCAGATCCAGATCCAGCAACCTTTTGGTCCACCTTAGTAGAAGTGACTTCACTGCCTTGGTCAGCCATGGTGATTGTAGATGTATTTGAGTGGAAGCAACGAAGGTGTTTGATGAAGAAACGAAAGGAGATTTTTAGTTCTTAAGAAGAAAATGGAGTGAGTGAGATTGCAGAGATTGATAAAGACGTTTCTGAAGGTTGAGGAAGACGTTTCAGAAGGTAAAAAAAGACGTTTCTGGAAGAGAGATGATGAAAAGCAGGCAGGAGTAAATGCCCTGTGTAAACAATTAATGTGAGTTGAAAGGAAGTTGAAAGGAGGTCACCGCATGCCTCGTATCAGCTGCCTTGGGAAGAGAAAAATGTTTAAAAATTTCCGAAAGTACGAAATTTCACATGCAGCATGGATCTTTACATTTCGTGTAAAAAATATTACCCACTTGACACGTCGCTCTCAACTTGACCGGGTGAGGACACGTGACTCTAAGGGAGACACGTTGTGATATTAAAGCAATATATTTTTGTCTCTTTCTCTTAAATGCAGAGAGAAAAAACAATGCTGAGGATTTAATTAATATTTAGGTTTGCAAGCAAATTACAAATTTGCCCACCCCTTTTCAGAACATTCACGGGAACTCCTTCACAGAGACTCCTTCGTTTTGGAGATTTGAGCAAGTTGAGAAACAGCAGATTTCTGCTAAAAATTTTTCCTCCGCGAGTAAATATCCAGTAGATGATGATGAAGAATTCTTGCACTGATCAAATCCCTCTCTTCTTAGGGCTCTGATACCATATTGCAAAATATAAGACAAATGTATTGAAGAGAAGGAATAACAATAGATTGTATTGATGAGTCAATTGTATAGAAAGAACAAATGGAAAACTATGTTTCCTAGTTTACATCAAGAACACCAACTACCTATTTATACAATGTACAGAAGACAAAAGAATAAAGAATAGTTCCAAATAGTTCCAACGGCTCTTTTCTTCAGTAAGCAGGATGACTTCATCTGAGTAGCATTCAGTACTGCACACTCCTGTACAATAAGACACAACGGTAATATCACACATAAGCACATTTCTCTTTAATATTTCTACAGTAAGTAGTGGCAATTGCTCAGCACACAAGCTCTAAGCACTAGGATGGTTCACTTTTTCAGGTTGTATAGATAATGAATTGATGATAAGCTGCTTTACTTCTGGAGATGGTGGGTCATTGAATTTTTAGTGATTTTGGTCGAGAGCAGTCATCTACTTTCCGATTCCAAGAATGTGCTCGGAGGACGGGGTTTACCTGAAACTGGTTTGGCATTGAAAGACTTTCACAGAAACATAGTCATTAACGCCTTGTCCTTCCACTTTCTGAAGGCATAGGGATGTCTGCCTCCAAGTGTTGGAAAAAGTACGTTAAAGTACCTTTCCGTGTGCTCCAAACTTATATAGAATGTATATGAGGTTGTTTGGGAGATTAATGTGATGGGTTGCAATGTTAAGAACTTTAAGTCGGACGTGGAACTCTCACGTGGATCGATCGACGTGAGAGTTCCATGTTGATCAGAGGACGTCGATCTCTCAATGAGAGATCGACGTGAGAGTTCCATGTTGATCTGAGGACATCGATCTCTCATTGAGAGATCGACGTGAGAGATCTACGTTGATCTGAGGACGTTGTTATCTCAATGAGGGTTCGACGTGAGAGATCGACGACGTCGATCGATCGACGTGAGAGATCGACGTACGTCGATCGATCGACGTGAGGGTTCGACGTGCCAGCGGACAGAACCTTTCATTTTGGGTTGCAACTTTTGATCCAAGGATCATCTCCCTTCACCTATGAACGGTAATCAACTGCCATAACTGATAGAAAAACTGCTGAAATGAGTTTCAAACATGGTTTTTAACACAATCCAAGGTCTATATATATGAGATCTTGCTATCTTCAACATACACAACTTTCTTGAAAAATTCAAAAGAAATTTCAGCAATCTTTCTATCATTCTCTCCTTTATCTTTCTCTTCTAAATCAAGTTCATTCTTCTTCTCCTAGAGCAAAGGAAAAGAAGACAGCCGTTATATCTCGGGAAGCATTAGTCTTGTTGTCTACCTTGCTCGTTAGTAGAGACTAAATTGCTTTAAGGACAGAGTCATTTTGAGACTCGTCTCGGCTTTTGTTTGATCATCTTTCTTGTTTGTTTGCTACAATTTCCTAACAATCTTAAAGCAATTTACAATGGCATCCAAGCAAACTTTGCCGGATATGTCTAAGATGGAGCCGTTTGACGGCAGATTTTACAAGAGATGGGCAGCAAAAGTGTTGTTCTTCTTGGAAATGCTCTCAGTTTCATATGTTCTTAAGATGGATAAGCCCAATGATGAAACTGAAGCAAAGAAATACGATGCAGACAACACTACTTGCAGGGGTCACATTCTACACTTTCTGGCCAATTCTCTGTTTGACATTTATGTCAAATTTACGTCTGCGAAAGAGATTTGGTCAGCACTGGAGAACAAATATGGTGCTGAAGATGTGGGCAAACGCAAGTATGTGGTGAGTGAATTCTTGAAGTTCCAGATGGTTGATCATTCTCCAATAAATGATCAAATCCATCAATTCCAACAACTGGTGGATAATCTGGAACATGAAAGAATAAAGATCGATGAGACGTTCCAGGCGGCGGCGTTGTTGGAGAAGCTTCCACCTTCTTGGAGCAAATACAAGAAGAGGGGAAAGCACGACGATGCAAAGTTGTCTCTAGATGTCGTAATCAAACATATACGCATCGAAGAGAACAACCGGTTGGAAGATGAGTCTCACCATGAAGAGGGAGTCAAGGCCAACGTTGTGGAGCATGCTACAAAGAAGCCCAAGTTTCACGACAATGGCGGCAGCGGCTACAACAATAGAGGAAAAGGTAAGAAAGTTGTTGTGCAGGGCCAGAACAAGACAAAAGGAGTTTGCTGGGTGTGCGGGAAACCGGGACACCGAGCAGTCAACTGCAGGAAACGGAAGGGCCAACCAAGCAACCAGGCGAACCTTGTGGAGGCCAAAGGAGCAGCAGACGACATCATCGCAGCAGTCGTCTTAACAGAGGTAAACCTTGTTGGTGGTACTACGGAATGGGTGGTAGACACGGGTGCTACCAGGCACATTGCTACCAGTAAAGACCTATTTTCTGAATACAAGGAAATAGACAGTGATGAGCAAGTCTTCTTGGGAGATGCACGTAGTACCCAAGTCCTCGGAAAGGGTAAGGTGCTTCTCAAGTTGACATCTGGGAAGAAACTGGAGTTAAGCAATGTGCTGCACGTTCCTGCCATGCGTAGGAACTTGATCTCCGGAGTGCTGCTGAACAAGGCTAATATTAAACTTGTTTTAGAGTCTGATAAACTTGTTTGGTCTAGAAGTGGAGAGTTTATCGGTAAAGGTTTCTGTAATGGAGGTCTGCTTGTACTCGATGCTGTTTGTTGTGTTAATAAAGATGCATCTAGTTCTGTTTATTTCGCTGAGTCTCTTGATATGTGGCATGCTAGACTAGGACATGCAAATATAGGAGCAATAAAGAAACTTAAGAACATGAATGTGATTTCTTATGATGATGATAACTTCAACAAATGTGAACATTGCGTTGAATTGAAACATCATAAGAAACCTTTTAAGAAAGTTGATAGAGTTTCACAAAAACTTGACCTAGTCCATAGTGACTTAGGTGATTTTAAAAATCACATGAGTAAAGGTGGTAAAAGGTATTATGCTACCTTTATTGACGATTATTCTAGATATGCGAAAGTTTATTTGTTAAGTCATAAGGATGAGACAGAGTCTAAGTTCATAAGTTATAAGAATGAGGTTGAGAATCAACTAGACTTAAAGATCAAAAGGCTTAGAACAGACAGAGGTGGTGAATATAGCACAGACTTTTTACAAAAGTTTTGTGAAGAGAATGGCATTATTCATGAAGTCACTCCCCCGTACACACCTCAGTCAAATGGAGTAGCCGAAAGAAAAAATAGAACGTTGAAAAATATGATGAATGCCATGTTGGTTAGTTCAGGATTGCCGGACAATTTGTGGGGGGAGGCAATCTTGACTGCTTGTCATATTTTAAATAGATTACCTCATAAGAAGTTAGATAAAACTCCTTATGAGTTATGGAAAGGCTATGCTCCCAACTTAAATTATTTGAAAGTGTGGGGGTGTCTAGCCAAGGTTGGAATTCCAGATTTTAAGAAAAGTAAAATTGGATCCAAGACAAGAGATTGTGTATTCATTGGGTATGCTCAAAATAGTGCAGCATATAGGTTCATGACTTTAGACAATAGTTCTATTTTGGAGTCTAAAGATGCTGAATTTTTTGAGCATATATTTCCTATGAACAAACAATCTATTGGTGTGTCTAAATTTGAGACAGGTGAGTCGAGTAAATCCGTAGTTGAACAAGAGATTGATGAACCTAGACGAAGTAAGAGACAAAGAACAGAGAAGTCATTTGGAAGTGACTTCATAACAGCCTTCATTTTAGAGGATGATCCCAAAACTTACGGAGAAGCGATTAGATCGATAGATTCTAAGTTTTGGAAGGAAGCCATAGATAGTGAACTTGAATCTATACTAAGTAATAATACTTGGGAGTTAGTGGACTTGCCTAGAGGGTGTAAACCTATCAGTTGTAAGTGGGTCTTTAGGAAGAAACTAAAGGCGGATGGAACAATTGATAAGTTTAAGGCTAGGCTTGTCGCAAAAGGGTTCACGCAACAAGAAGGAATTGACTTCTTTGACACCTACTCACCGGTTGCTAGGATCACTACGATTAGAGTCCTAGTAGCACTTGCCTCCATTCACAAGCTTGTTATTCATCAAATGGATGTGAAAACAGCTTTCTTAAATGGAGACTTAGAAGAAGAGATCTACATGAAACAACCGGAGGGTATGATAGTCAAAGGTCAGGAGCACAAAGTGTGTAGGCTTAAGAAGTCTTTGTACGGTCTTAAGCAAGCGCCTAAACAATGGCACGAGAAGTTTGATAACGCATTAGTGTCTAATGGCTATATAGTAAATGAAAGTGACCGTTGTGTGTATAGTAAGTTTAATGGTTGTGATGGTGTCATTATTTGCCTTTATGTTGATGATATGCTGATATTTGGAACCAACATAAATGTTGTTAATGATACAAAATCATTTTTATCTACTTTGTTTGATATGAAAGACATGGGGAAAGCGGACTTAATTCTTGGTCTTAAGTTAATAGAGAAGTGTGGGGGTTATTTACTTTCTCAAGAACATTATGTGGAGAAAATGTTGAGAAAGTTTAATCACTACGATGTAAAGCCAGTAAGTACGCCTTATGACTCGCATGTTACTTTGACCAAAAACAAATGTGATAGTGTATCTCAATGTGAATATGCTAGGATAATTGGTAGTGTAATGTACTTGATGAACTGCACTAGGCCTGACATTGCATATTCTGTGAATAGGCTTGCACGATACACTCATAACCCAAATGAGAGTCATTGGTGTGCATTAAGACGTTTGTTAAAGTATCTTAAAGGAACAATGAATTTAGGACTCATGTTTACAGGGTCACCTGCTGTTTTAGAAGGCTATTGTGATGCTAATTGGGTGACCGATAATGATGAAATAAATTCCACTAGTGGGTATGTTTTCACATTGGGTGGTGGAGCTATTTGTTGGAAATCATGTAAACAAACTTGTAGTGCTAAGTCTACAATGGAGTCTGAATTTATTGCCTTAGAACTTGCTAGTACAGAAGCCGAGTGGTTAAGGAATTTGCTTGTTGATATTCCTTTATGATCTAAACCTATGCCTTCTGTATCTATTCATTGTGATTCTCAGGCTGCGATTGCACGTGCAAGGAATAAGATATACAATGGGAAGAGCCGGCACATCCGTTTAAGGCACAACATTGTGCGCGAGTTGATTAGTTCAGGGGTGGTAAACTTGGAGTTTGTAAGAACCAAGTTTAACCTTGCAGACCCCTTAACTAAAGGACTAAACAAGAAGTTGGTCTACGAAACATCGAGGGGGATGGGACTTATTCCATCTGTAGAGAATTCTTCATGATGGGAACCCAACCCACAATTAGTAGAGATCCTACGAACGGGGTTCAATGTGGTAAGAACAAGTCATGAAAGAATTCTATGTTGCGCTATCTAAGTGTCTCTCCCTATGGTGTTGTTGTTGATAGTGCTCACTGTAATGACTTGAGGGTGGGATTTTAAGAATCTCTTAATGAAAAATTCATAGCCATATTGTTTGGTGGTGTGAACAGTGCACACTTGATGAATTTCACCTATATAAGCTTGGAAGTGGTGCCGTTTCCTGTGAGAGCCTGGAAAACTCTCTAGAGAGCTTATGAATCCTGAGATAGGTGCATGGCCGATATCGCACCAAAACCGCGAACTTGGAGAAGTAGATAATGATATGTCTTCTTGTTGTTCATATAAACAATAGTGGAGTAAGATTCAAGACGAAGTTCATCTTACTTCCGTTTATATAACTCAAGTTGTACTACCGGCGATTCAAGACCACAAGTCATCGTATCCGTTATGTGTCATTATCTTCGATTCATAATGGAGAGGTTAGTTGTTTAACGTTCGGAAGTTGTCTTTATATAAGTTTGGATCATGTGGGGGATTGTTGGAAAAAGTACGTTAAAGTACCTTTCCGTGTGCTCCAAACTTATATAGAATGTATATGAGGTTGTTTGGGAGATTAATGTGATGGGTTGCAATGTTAAGAACTTTAAGTCGGACGTGGAACTCTCACGTGGATCGATCAACGTACGTCGATCGATCGACGTGAGAGTTCCATGTTGATCAGAGGACGTCGATCTCTCATTGAGAGATCGACGTGAGAGTTCCATGTTGATCTGAGGACGTCGATCTCTCATTGAGAGATCGACGTGAGAGATCTACGTTGATCGGAGGACGTCGATCTCTCAATGAGGGTTCGACGTGAGAGATCGACGACGTCGATCGATCGACGTGAGAGATCGACGTGAGGGTTCGACGTGCCAGCGGACAGAACCTTTCATTTTGGGTTGCAACTTTTGATCCAAGGATCATCTCCCTTCACCTATGAATGGTAATCAACTGCCATAACTGATAGAAAAACTGCTGAAATGAGTTTCAAACATGGTTTTTAACACAATCCAAGGTCTATATATATGAGATCTTGCTATCTTCAACATACACAACTTTCTTGAAAAATTCAAAAGAAATTTCAGCAATCTTTCTATCATTCTCTCCTTTATCTTTCTCTTCTAAATCAAGTTCATTCTTCTTCTCCTAGAGCAAAGGAAAAGAAGACAGCCGTTATATCTTGGGAAGCATTAGTCTTGTTGTCTACCTTGCTCGTTGGTAGAGACTAAATTGCTTTAAGGACAGAGTCATCTTGAGACTCGTCTCGGCTTTTGTTTGATCATCTTTCTTGCTTGTTTGCTACAATTTCCTAACACCAAGTTGCCTCCCAACGTTTCATCCAGTAAATCATCTAGTAACTGTTAACACAAACGGGATAAGGTGGCTAGTGATACACCTGGTTTATATTGAGATCTTTTTCGACCTTTCTCCTGGCAAAGTCCAGTTCTTATGCTCTACCTTTTCACTTCGTAGTTAGGGGAAAGGACTGAACCATCGTTTAATTAAAGAGGGAAGGAGAAGAGTTTGACCTTGTTTGTAGATCTCTCTCTCTTGAGGCTTTCGAAGTACTCTTGAAAAAACTGCAAATAGCGAGACTTGATATCAGTGCATTTGTTGTCCCTAAGACATTTTCAATCTACCTTTCTGGTGATCAATTTGGCTACTTCTCTATTGCCCATCCTTCACAGAAGTGTTAATGTTTCGGAACATTTTCGATTGTCAATTGCATGTTCATCTTTCTTTTTCCTTTTGAACTAGTCAGTTGTTCCTTTAAAATTTGTCATTTTCTGACATCTACATGACATTCTGAGGCTTCAGGCATCTATCTTTTTCATTCTTCAACTTGCAGTTTTCTTTGGACAAGAGAAGCATTCTTGCTCTGGGAGATATAACAGAAATTGTCCCAGACGATGAGGCAGATATTGCAGTTCTTGAGGAGCCTGAGCATCTTACATGGTATCATCATGGGAAGAGGTGGAAACAAAAATTCCGCCTGGTTATTGGAGTCGTCCACACCAATTACCTTGAATATGTGAGGAGAGAGAAAAGTGCATTGGAGGCCTTTCTTGTGAAACTGTTGGAATTCTGAAGATAATTTGGAGGAATTGAAAAAGGAAGAAACATGTTGAAGGAAGAGAAAAGTGCAGTGCAACAATGGTAGACACAAGATTGAAGAAGAATCAAATATTATTGAGTTCTTGCTTAAAGGAAAATTCTACAACTAGTTGCTTATATATACAAGGAAGAAGGTCTTCCATCTCTAACGGTAATATGTACTTAGATAGAAATCTAACGGCTACATTACAACGGCTAACTTCTTTTGCTCTGTACAATATTCAGTATATTTTCTACACTCCCCCTCAAACTTAGTGCATAGGTAAATGCAACTAAGTTTGGAATATGTAAACTAATAGGAGCTTTCAATATTTCTTCCATAATTGCAACGTCTTTAATCTTTAATGTTTCACTTTTGCTGTCTCCATATGTATGTATGCGTGTTCAACTATTAGCAACCCCATTCTAACTTGAGCATCCACAACACTTCTGGACCCGAGGCACCTGCAAAGTAAAGTCAACAATAAGTACCAAAATATAAGAAACTTGAAATACCCACCTGCCAATAATCACTCAGGTGCTTTATTGAATGTTTGCGTAAAGCATTAGTATGATACTCCTGGCCTTGTTACACCTGCAAAGGAAAAATAACTTTTATCCTGCAAAACAAATGTTAGTGCATAACTCCTGATATTACTTCTCAAGCACCTGCATGAACACTCCATTTTCCAACCTGCACTGTAACTGTTAGTAAATGGTTCTGAAATCTTATGTATAAATAATAGTGAAACTTGCAATCAAGAAGCCTTTCCATGGCGAAAAACAATCCTGGAATCCTTGTTAGTTATGAAAAACACAGTTTAAAACCTTTTTGTAAACCAATTTATATTGCTAAACAACAATAGAATCAATTAATCTTACTATAATTATTTATACCAAGTGATAAAAACTAGAATGAGTTTTAAACAAAATCTTAAGTATACTCTATTTGGAAACATGCTCATGAAGCAACGAAAATTGGAATACAGTAAAGAACAATACAGTAAGAACAATGCAATACTTACTTGGTAAATTATTTTGTAAATTGTGAAGATTTGATGAAGATTGTGAAGATTTGTTTTACTATTGTATTCTCCCCCTTAAAACAGGTCTTATCAGAGGATCATTCAGCTATAATGTTTAGCATACATTAATCGAGGAACAATTAGTAATAATCGTGTAACATGTCAAGATCTATACATACTACGACCAGTAGATATAGATATGTAGGACAGCAGTTGTGAATTCAAAGAGAACAAAAATTTTTTACACATGTGTTGTTAAACAAAGATGTTGGAATAAAAGCAAAAGACGTAGGCTTAGAATAATAAGATATTTATAAGCAAAAGATAGATTATAATTTATCAACAAGTTATACAATTCACAGGATAAGTCAAAAAAAATCCATTTGAAATACTGATAAAACTGAACATATAAGAATCTTCAGATTTAGAACATAATATCTTACAAGTGATACAAGAATCAAGCATGGCACCAGGAATAATTAAGAAGATTTCAGCTATGCAGCTAAGGCTCTCCTAGCCTGATTTAAAAATAGCTCAGAGGGGTCCATGTCTATGACTCAGAGGAATAATTCAAGATTATCCGTGTTCATAGCTCAGAGGAACCCTTGTTCATTCAAAGAATAGTGGCAACAATGGCCATTATTTTAAACTGAATGCCATGTCAAGTACCTTATATCAACATGTAAGACACTTCTAATCGTTTAATGATCACATTTCACTTGATATGCTTTACGATTCCAATGTTTATTCTTAAGCTATGTCAACAATAATCAATACTTAGGTTCAACCAAACAACTTGCCATGATTATGCATTTTTATTCAAGACCTTGACTCAAATTTAGAACCTGATCACAATATGTAAGCCCGTCTGTAACTTCATAACTTGGCATCACATGCTCATAATAGATATAACTTCAAGATCTTCAAAAACAAATCAGAGGACAACCATTCTAATAGTGTCTTCAATCATCAAAGCCTCATTGTTTCTTTTATTAATACCGGTTTCAACAACCAACAGAAACGTATGATAATTATCGATCAATGCACCAAGAACTTATTAAGAACAACAGGAAAAATCGACCAATACACTAACATCAGAAACAAAGCAAATAAGTGTCAAGATATCACTTGGAAAGATAACACTTGCCACCCCTCAAGTGATATCATGGTGAAGACTCTAAACAAACAAAGACTTAAGAAGATTAAGGAATGATGATAAGACTATCAAAACAGAAGCAAGTACGGAAACTTAACCACCTTGAACAACCGAGAAAACATAAATTGAAGAGTAAAGCCTCAACTACATGTCAAGTTTGGATTCATTAAAGATGCAAAACACTCAGGAATGCAACATGTGTAATAAGTTATAAGCATCAACTACAGAAGGAAAGCTCACATGCAGCCACTTCTGTTAACAGGATTTCTTAGCATAATTCCGTAAAGTGAAAGCAAGATTTTATATTATTATGCACAAGAAAATGTGACAAAAGATTTTCTATTACAGATTCAACTATATCAACATCTCATCATAACAAAGTATGTGCGGATCAAACATATAATGATGATATACAAATACTAATACTCACATTAAGATCAAAAAAGGAAATACTACCTTACATCACTTCCTTTACGGAATATTAAAATAGATGGATAGCCTTGCACATGATTTCTTCCACACAAGTCGCTTTCCACAGAGCAGTCCACCTTCCCCGCTAGAAAGCTTCCATCTATACCTGGTCATATGTGGTTACTTGGATCTTTGAAATCTTGAATCATCCTTGGCCCGCCGGTGGTTAGATTAAATAGTCTGCCAAGGACATTTTCTGATGGAAGTTATGAAGACTGGGGAGTGAATGAACTAATTGCTTTAGGTCCCCCAGTCAGAGAAAAGAACAAGAGTAAAGGTGCAGATAAGAAACGAAAGGAAAAAGAACCGTCAAAAGTTATGAATGACGAAAAAAAAAAATTCTCAAATCAGTCATCGAAAATATTTTTCCAGAATTATTCAAGAACTTGTAAAAAAAAAAATTGAGTGCATAGTTTTGATTTCCAACGCCTTCTCAAATTTACAGAAACTACCGGAGAACATTTCAGAATCATAAAAAAAACTTCGAATTGATTTTGAACAAAGAATCGCGTTTCGGTCAGGAAAAAAAACTTTCCAGTAAACAGATTTGTATAAGAGCATCAAGGTTATTCCAATCAAAGATTTCAGCTATCAAAGATTTCTCTTTATAGCCAAGGCTCTTTATAGCCCTTTCAAGGAGAAGATTTCAGCTCATGACCAAGGCTCTTCACAGCCTCTTGGAAGTTTATAGACTTAATGGTCTTTGAAAAAATAGTGAATAGTTCTGGAAGCTGTTTGGCTTCATGAATTAATTGAAGACTCTATGGTCTCTTGGAGGCTATATTACCTCTTTGATTTTTTTTTTGTCAGCTCTATGGCCAAAGTTCTGTGACCTCTTGAAATTTCTTTGATTGTTCAGGCTCTATTGTCCTGAAGAATTATGGCTCTATGGCCGTTAACAGAATTTTGAGGCTCTGAGGCCTTTGAAGAAATAGTTCAGGAATTTTTTTTTCCTTTTTTGTTGGAAGAAGCTGAACAATAGGTAATGTCTTTACAGACACTTCCCTGTTTTTTTTTCCTTTTTTGCTCATGGCTCTGGAAAAAATTCCGGCATTATGCCAAGGCTTTTCATAGCCTCTTAAATGAGAAGATTTCGGTCAAAGACCAAGGCTCTTCATAGCCCATTGAAGGGAAAATTTAAGCTTTAAAAGCTCACTGCATAGAGTAAGAAGATAAGTGAAAAAGTGTACACCTGAAGATTTTGAGAATTCTTGTTCTGCTTAAAACAAATCTGATCAAGTAGGATTAGTCGAACTCCATTGAATGAAGAGTTCACCAGGTCCCAGAGGGGAAGGAACAAGACATCGTTCCGTCATTCTCCCATAGAGAAATAGTAAACCAAAAAATGGATTCGTTTCACCCATGTCCCAAAGAATATCTGCACTTCAGTCTCATATAACAGAGATTAAAGAACAGTGATACACATGCAACTATAGGATTAAGATGCACGACTCAGTCTTGAACATAAAAAAATAGAATCAGTGTAATCAATGTTGCTTACAGAAACTATTAAGTTTCCTGATAAAAACAATAGTGAAGCAAAAATGCACCCCCAATTTTGAAAGCTGATAGTGAAACAACTAGTAATCCTGGGTTGAAATGATTTTGATGAATCAAGATCTTCAAAAAAAACGTTGTAGTAATAACTGAAGAACAGATGAAGGAGTGGTTGAACACTAAATGTAAATACTATTGATGGATGTGATTTAGCAGGGAAGATAAAAACGTTTCGTACAGAAGAATATAGTGGATGGGATTTTGCAGAGGAAGAGGGACTTTGATTAGTGTAAAGGTACAATGGGTTATTGAATGTGTATTGAAAAATGTTTTGAGGGAAAAGACTGGAAGGAACGGTAAAAAGAAAAATAAAATAATTTTGTTTTTAAACGAGGAATTGAAGAGTAATAAATGAGGTGCTCCTTTTGATGCCCACTTGCCGAAGAAAAGACAAAATTCAGAGTTTTTTTTTATAATTATTTTCGAGTGTAGAGAGCAGGTGGAAGGCTGTAGAACCTGCATTAAAAAGTATGTGCTGGCAAGCCTAAAGAAGGACAGCTATTTGGGAAATAGACACGGTGTCTCCTTCTGTCTTATTTTAATACCTGACGGATTTTCGTCTTCCTTAAAGTTGTCTTCTTCCCCTTTTAAACAAAAACACAGATATCCTTACAGAGATTTCCCTTCTTCTTCTTGAATGTTCTGGATATCACTGTGACTCGATTGTATCGAAAGCCAATAGTGGTTTTTTTTTCTCTCCAGTTTTTCAGATGACTGGGTAAGAAGAAAAAAAACTTTCAACGATGGAACTAGGTTTCAGCGAAGGGATAGATGGTGAGCTTTCTGAGTTTATATCGCAGATTCCAGAATGTTTATGTTGCAGAGTGTGAATCTTTCTTTCCTGAGCTCTGATACCATGTTGGAATTCTGAAGATAATTTGGAGGAATTGAAAAAGGAAGAAACATGTTGAAGGAAGAGAAAAGTGCAGTGCAACAATGGTAGACACAAGATTGAAGAAGAATCAAATATTATTGAGTTCTTGCTTAAAGGAAAATTCTACAACTAGTTGCTTATATATACAAGGAAGAAGGTTTTCCATCTCTAACGGTAATATGTACTTAGATAGAAATCTAACGGCTACATTACAACGGCTAACTTCTTTTGCTCTGTACAATATTCAGTATATTTTCTACAGAAACAGATAAACAACTGGGTCATTAGCATATACTGCCACGAAGTAAGTTCTTGGATTATTTGTTGGGCCCAAGTGGAACTCATTCATTGCTAGTCCTTGTAGATTTTGTGCTCCATATTTTGTGGCTCAATTCATTTGTGATGTGCTTTGATTTTATAGTGAGATTTAATGCAGATCTTTTCACTTTTTACCTTATTGTGCCCTTGTCAAAATTCTGATGCATGAAATGTACTGCCCTATATTGATGATGACCAGATTCTGGTTATAATTTAAGTAAGATTAGTTCAGATTTGTGTAATTGCATAGGAATATGACAGAGTCACTTTATTCTCGTTATGCATGATACAGGCTATCTATTTGAGCCGCAGAGAACCAAACAAGCTAACAGTGCTACCTACTAGTAGTCCTGAATATGTAGTACCCACTCCAAGATGACGGCATTTCTTTATCATCCTTACTCCAGTCCTTTTTTTTCCTTGGGTGCTGGGAAAGGAGTTGGGACGAACAGAGAGGAAGAAAGAAAGTAGGGTTCATCTTTATTCTGGTACATTCATATTTGATAAGTGAAAGAGCAAGTTTTTTAGCTGTACAGTTGAAAAATAATGTTCAGAAAGCCAAGTGCTTTAGATGGACAGATATGCTCCTGTACATCTTCATTACTTTCTGCGAAAATATCCATCAAATTGAACCTAATAGATTAGAGTTGAGAAATTATGTTCCTCACTATACTTCTTATAATGGCAGATATATTAAGTGGTGACAATGTTGAGAGTGCCTTCCGAACAACTTCTATAACTAAGAAGATGGTGGAAGACCTTTCATGTGAAGGGCAATGCGTCTTGATGTTTATTTCCTGCTCAAGTATGCTAATCATCTGTGGTTGGGTTCATTTTGAAGCTGATCTAACTTTACTTGAAAGCTATACAGCAGTTATGCCTTAGCAAGCCAACTTTATGTAGAAATGTAGATTAGCCAGTGTATATAGCCGTTGTGTAGTTTACATGCAATGTCCACATCATCATTGTGATGACATAGCAAATAGCCGTTAGAGAGTTCTGGTTTAGAAGGTTGTATATATACCCCATTTACAGTGAATAAAGATTGATGAAGATTCTTACATTACCTTGAGTATATTACTATACTATAATTCAAAACTTCTTTATGGTATCAGAGCAACAGGAAGCCAGGAAGGCAATATCCGTGTGATTCATTACTGTTCTTCTACTGTTCTTCAAGAAACCTTCCGAGGTTAAGAAAATCAAAACTCTGTCCCAGTACTGTGAGCACATAACTGCTCACAAATCTTTACTCCAGATCTTCTTTTCAAGGAAAAATATTGTTGTTCCAACAAAATCTGGTGTGATTCCTTCGGCAGAAGCCGGATACCAGAAAGCAGGAACGCAGGACAGAGAAGGCTTCTACGGGGAGAAGAAGATCTCCTTTTAAGGGGAAAAAAATATAATAACATTGCTGCTAAGGTAACAGACGTTAGTCAACTAACGTCCGTCGGTTTACCTCAAAAATATCGCCCTAATTTGTGTAAACAGAGCAAAAATTAATTTTTTTCTCTTTTTCTGGAACGAAAAACGTGGCACATTCATAACCACGTGGTCTTCATCAGAAATTTTTTGGTGGTGTCCAGGTGGCCAGTCTGCATGTACGGTTTTTCCACAAAAATTTTCTCTCCTTTGTTTAAGTTTTCTCGAAAACTCTTCCCAATACACATTTATTACGATACACAAAAACGTGCTACCTTCTTCTTCTCTTCTCTGGAACATCCCATCTGAAATCTGCTCTTCGTCCTTTCTTCTCTGCAATAATCAAAGCCCCGTCCTTTTTCTCAGCTATCATCAAAGCTTGTCCTCTCATCCTTTCCACAGCATTTTTAAATCTAAGCTTCATCTTCTTTGTCCATCACTTCATCTGCTCTACCTTCCTCACTTGCGTCAACAATGGCTGACCAAGGAAGTGAGGCTACCTCAATTACTGAAAAAACTGATTCTTCCTCCCCTGCAGTAGGGTCTGGGTCTCTCCTTGATTCCTCTACTATCACCATTACAAATCAAAAACTAAATGGGAATAATTACCTCCCGTGGAGTAGAGCGGTTGAACTATTCATCACGGGAAAAGGAAAAAAAGACTACCTTTCTGGAAAAACTGCATGTCCGGATGAATCTGATCCTAGATATCCTGTGTGGGAAGCCGAGAATTCGATGATCATGTCATGGCTTCTGGGATCCATGATTCCTGAAGTTAGCAATACCTTCATGCTATACTCCACAGCTGCTGCAATTTGGGATGCCACGAAAGAGATGTACTCCAAGAGAGATAATATCTCTGAACTCTACGAACTCGAGTCTCAGCTTAAGGACATAAAGCAGGGAGATGAACCTGTAAGTAAATTTTTTAGTAACTTGACTCAAATCTGGCAGCAAATTGACTCTCTTGAAACTACTAAGTGGGAATGTCTCAAGGATGATCAGACGTATAAGAAACTCAAAGAAACTAGGAGACTTTTTGGTTTTTTGTCAGGACTTCACAAAGATCTTGACGCTGTGAGGGGAAGAATTTTGAGTTCCAAACCTCTTCCTACGATGAACTCAGCCTTTTCTGAGGTTCGTCAAGAGGAGAGTAGATTGAAGGTTATGCTTGGCTCTAATACACCTATGTCTAGCTGTACATCTGAGTCTTCTGCTCTTTCTGTTCAAGATAATGAAATAAAAAATGAAGCTAATCTTGTAACCAAGAAAAATTTTTCAAAAGGAGGTCAGAATAACCAAAAGTCCTCTACAAAAAAATACTGCAAGTACTGTCAGAGAGAGGGGCATACATTTGAAGAATGCTACAGGAGGCCAGGGTCAACAGTTAAGCCTCCACCCTTCTTCAAGAACTTCAGACAAGGAGCTAGCAGGTCTGACTCCAATAATTCCTGGAGGTCTGATGCAAGTTCCTGGAGGCCGGATGAAACTTCTTGGAGACCTCCAAGGGCAACTGTAGCTGACACAGAGCAGAATCCTGAGCCCATCTTTACTCAAGCTCATCTTGATGCAGTACTTCGTGTTCTGGATAGCCAAAGGGCCAACACTCAAAGGGATCAGATCAGGGCCACAATGGCCAACACAGGTAAAAAGGGTAAGTTGAGTGATTGGATTATAGATTCTGGTGCTACTAACCACATGACCTTTAATAAATCATGGTTAAAAAATATGGTATACCTTTCAGTACCCAAAAAGGTTAAAGTTGCAAATGGAGATAGTGTTGATATTCTTGGATATGGAGATATTCAGATTACCTGTAAACTACTGCTTAGACATGTGTTATATGTTCCAAAATTGGACTGTAATTTGATCTCTGTTAAGAGCTTGGTAAGTTCTAATCAATGTTGGCTTGTATTTTCACCTACACAGTGTTACTTCCTACCTATCTCTTCTCCTTGCTTCCAGGAGGATGCAATGAGGAAGATGATGACCAAGGAGATGATTGGCAATGCTAGTCATCAGGAGGGACTTTATTTTTTGGACACAACTACTGGATCTGATAACTCAGAGAGCTTTTCTAGAGGATATTATTGTGTAAACAGTACTGATTCTGTTTCTAGAATAGATAATTCTAGATTAGCTCATATTTTGTTATGGCACAAGAGGTTGGGTCACCCCAACTTCTTATATCTCAAAAGGATTAGGCCTGAACTATTCTCTGATATTTCTCTTGATCATGTTAAATGTGAAACGTGTCTTTATGGTAAGCAAACAAAAGGACAATATCCAGCAAAGGGTTATAAGGGTAGCAAACCATTCAATCTGGTTCACTCTGACATCTGGGGTCCTTCTAGGGTCCTCAATGTAAATGGCTCTAGATGGTTTGTTATCTTTGTTGATGACCATACAAGGGTCACATGGATTTACTTAATGAAGCACAAATCTGAACTTCCACAGGTTTTCAAAGCCTTTATTAATCTTGTTCAGAACCAGTTCAGCACCAACATAAAAAATTTTAGATCTGATAACGGTAGTGAATACCTTGACAGAGAAATGAAGAATCTGTTGGTTGAAAGGGGTATTCATCACCAAACATCTAATGTATATACTCCACAGCAGAACGGTGTTGCAGAACGCAAACATAGACATATCTTGAGTGTTGCTAGATCATTAATGTTTTCTATGAATGTTCCAAAGTACTTATGGGGAGAGGCTGTTTTGACAGCAACCTATTTAATAAATAGGATGCCTTCAAGGGTGCTGGATTTTTCAAGTCCCAGAGACATGTTACTTGGATATTTTCCTCACTGTTTACTATTATCTGAACTCCCTCTTAAAATATTCGGGTGTGTAGCATATGTATATCTTCAATCACAGTTTAGGAGTAAATTGGATAAGAGGTCCATTAAATGCATTTTCCTGGGATACTCAGGGTCTCAGAAGGGCTATAAATGTTTCTGCCCTACTACCAGAAAATTCTATATTACCTTAGATGTGAAATTTGATGAAACTGCTGCTTATTACTCACAGTCTACTTTAAGTGATGTGAGCAGAGAACAGGTGGACTTCTGGAGCATCATCGATGTTACTACAGCTGGAGACTCTTCCCAGATTAATACTGAAGCTACATCAAATGAAAGGGAGGTTCAATCTTCAAATGATACCTCTGTGTGCCAAGGAGTAAATCCTGAACTAAGTCGGGTGCAGTTGCCCATCACACAAGTGTACACCAGAAAGAACAAACAGGTAGTACAGTCCACTTCTCAGGTAAACCAATCTAATTCACTTTCTGAACCTACTCAAGTGGTTTGTGAGTCTACACCTCAATTTTCCCACTTGGATGAATTACCTATTGCTGTTAGGAAAGGAACTAGAGAATGTGTAAGACATCATAAGTTTCTGAGCAACAAGGGACTTATGACGTCTATTTACCCTTTGAATAGAGTGGTATGTTATGACAATTTAAACTCTAGTTTCAGGACTTTCACTGTCAGTTTAGACTCTATTTCAGTTCCTACTACTATTGAGGAAGCTCTCAGCAATCAGCACTGGAAGAAGGCTGTACAGGAGGAGATGTCTGCCCTCACCAAAAACAATACATGGGAACTGGTCTCCAAACCAGTGGATGTCTCTCCGGTTGGTTGTAAGTGGGTTTTTTCCTTGAAATACAATTCCGATGGAACACTAAATAAGTATAAAGCTAGATTAGTTGCAAAGGGTTTCACTCAATCCTTTGGTATTGACTATAGTGAAACCTTTGCACCCGTGGCAAAGCTAAATACTATTAGGATAATCTTTTCTTTAGCCATTAACCTTGACTGGGAACTTGCACAGTTGGATATTAAAAACGCTTTTCTAAATGGGGAATTAAAGGAGTTAGTTTACATGGAAATACCACCCGGGTTTAACACAGGAAAAACTGAGGGAAAAGTGTGTAAATTGAAGAGGTCTATTTATGGTTTAAAACAATCTCCTAGGGCTTGGTTTAGTAAATTTTTTAATGTTTTAATCACATATGGATTCACCCAAGCACAGAGTGATCACACTCTTTTCACACACTGTTCCGGTAAGATAGTTACCATTTTGATAGTATACGTGGATGACATTGTATTAACAGGTAACTGTAGATCAAAAATCAGACAGGTTAAGCAATACTTGGCTACTGAATTTGAGGTCAAAGACCTCGGCCCCTTGAGGTATTTTTTAGGAATGGAAGTGGGCCGCAACAAAACTGGTATGGTGATCTCACAACGAAAGTACGTTCTTGATTTGCTTCAAGAAACATGTATGACTGGATGTAAGCCAGTCTCTACACCACTGGCCGCGAGTAACATGCTCAGAAATGGTAATAAGTCTCAAACACTAGATTCTCAAGTGTTATCTGATATTCAATCTTACCAAAAACTAGTAGGGAAGCTAATTTATTTATCACATACAAGGCCGGATATCTGCTATGCGGTAAGTTATGTTAGTCAATTTATGCATGCGCCAACTAATTTCCATTTGAAAGCAGTTATGAGGATACTAAGATATCTCAAAGGAGCTCCAGGACAAGGCCTATATTTTGGAAAGCATGAACGCAGGTATGTACAAGTGTTTACGGATGCTGACTGGGGTGGAACAAACGGTGATATGAGATCTACGTCTGGCTATGTGATGAGCTACAGCCTAACCTTGTAGATCCAAACACTGACGATGACACATCATTGCCACACAATGGTCCCATAACAAGGAGTATGGCTAAGAAATTGTTACTTTGTGTTGAATCATTCCTTTACAGGCATGAAGAGGATGAGCCAAGCAAAGATGACATCCATTGGGTTTATATGATACAAGCTATGATCTAGTTGTATCAAATGCATGTTGTACATATCTTTATATGTTCTTTTTAATATTCTTAGTTTGTTAACTTTGTTTTAGGATAGCTTGTGTTGTATTCTTGCCCTAACCTTTCAGGTACACGTTTGGCTTGAAGATGCAAAACCAAACCTGAATTTTGTCCAAACAAAGAAGTGAATTCAAGTAGCTTGCAAGCAAGGTGCTTAACAAGCACTCATGTCAATTTCAGCCTATAATTTCACGTTGAAACAAGAATGAGGAAGCAGCTCAACCTTCAACCAATCAAAAGAAGTCTAGCAAATGATTTATCCAATCACAAACAAGTAGGGAAAATTCAAACAAGCTGCTCCAATCAAATTCAAGGAGAATTTCGGCTGGTTCATAAACTAATATGTTTGAAAATTCAACACAAGGCAAGAACCAATCAAAGCTGAGTTTTATCCAAGCTAGCTGCTCACTCCATAAACCAATCAGAATTTTGGATGAATCTCAAGCAAGAGAAGAACCGTATGTCTAAGGAAAAATGCTTTGAAAATTCAAGCTACAAGTTGCAACCAATCAAAACCAAGATCAAACCAAGCAGCTCAACATTTAAACCAATCAAAAACCTGGCTCAAGACAAGCAAAGAAGGAGGAGGAAGCAACCAGCTCTTGTCAACCGAAAGTTGCTCCAACTTGTTCCAAAAGAAAGCATGTTAATCATAGGCTTGTACTTTGTATTTTAGACCTTGTACTTTCCTTATTTTCGTGTGCTATAAGTAGAATAGAACCTGAATGTAATTAGATTAACACTTATCAAATACAAAACCAGAATTTCCTTCAAAGGAGTTTTCAACATTTCAAGTTGAGGATTAAACCACCAAACGGTTTTTCATACAAGTTCCAGCCTAGAACTTGTTTGCATTTACTTCTTTATTTGGTTTACAAGCATCTTAGGGTCTCATAGAGGTTTTAGGTGTGTTGGAATGCTAAAGAGGAAGAGGTTTGGCATAGATTGAGCCAAGAACAAAGGTTAAAGCTTAAAGGGTGTCTTTAAGATGTTCTTTGACATAGCTTGGGTTCAAATCAATTTGGAATAGAGGACAACATCCTTGGCAACGTTTTCAGCCCCCCCATTTGGCTCATCAATTGGTATCAGAGCTTTGGTTAGTCTTCTATTCATGATTACATTGTTAAATTTGCATATGACATGATGCTGCCCAAAACCGTATGATGTACTGATTTTCATGCCGTTTGAATCTGCTTGTTTAGGTAATGAGATTATGTTTTAAAGTGTTTGTTAGATAGTGTAATATAGTTTGGTAAGTTAGTTAAGTGACAAAACCGAAAACACCCCACAAAAACAACTTAGACTAGACTTTAGTGTTGATAGAACCTGTTTGTATATCTTGAAACAAAACCGTGTGTTTGCAGCTTATATGTGTTCACCCTAGCTTAGATATTGTTCATTAGGTCCTAATCTACTAGTTCAAATGGAAGCTTAGATTAGTTCATAAAACTGAAAACTTTGAACAAAAAAAATAGGTTAGTTGATAGTAGTTGAAAAAAAAGTTGTTTAAATTCTGTTTTTGTGTTCATGTGTGCAAACTGTTTTGAATGTTCTATATGCTGCCATTTTTAGCTTAGTTGATCTTCATTAGACCTTAATCTAGTAGTTGAAGTGTTAGAGTATTTGAGTCCTTAGAATCAGAAAACTTGAAAAAGAACCACAACTAGAATAGTTGATAGTTTACAAATAGTTAAAAAATTCTGTTTTTAGTAACTTAGTGCAAACTGTCCAAACGTTTTCTATACTCCCTTGTTTAGCTTAGATAAACATCATTAGACCTTGATTTAGTAGTTTAAGTGATAGTTTAGTTAAGTCATTAAAATCAGAAAACTTGAACACAAAATAGATTAGTAGGTAGTTAACTAGTAATCAAATAGCTAGAATTCTGTTTTTAGTAACTTTTGTCCAAGCTGTCCAACGTTTTTAGTTCTGCCTTGTTTAGCTTAGTTTAGGCTAGTTTACATCATAGCTTAAGTGTTTTAGTTGGTTGATTAGTTTGGCACTAGAAAACCAAAAACAAAAACCAAAACAAGTAGCTTAGCTAAATAGAGTGTGCTGCCTAGTCTTCTAGTACATGAACGTTTGATAAGTAGGCTTTAAACACTTGCATCTAGTTCATTTAGTTTAGATTCTGATTGTATCATACAAACAAAAACCAAACAAAAACAAGTAGGTTAGATCACTTGAAAACAAAAACAAAACAAGAAAGCATACTTAGCATCAAAACTGATTTTCCATTAAGTACTAGTAACCGGCCATTGTGCACTTCATTTAGGCTCAACTAAATTGCATTTAGCCATATTAGAACTAGTTAGATCACTTGCATCAAAAACAGAAAATAGAAGAAAGAACAAATGCCCAAAAACCGTGTGGATCAAAACAACCTTTTAAAGCTCATTTGAAATCTTGCTATATGCTAATAGTCTTATCTTTTTGTTGATTTCAATTGTTTCAAACAACTTGTTGGACTTAGATATATTCTGAAATTTAGGAATTGTTTAAGCCCCACATTGTTAAAGAGCTTTCCCATTGTTGTTTTAGATCAATTTCTGAACTTACATTGCACTATATACAATTTGATCTTGTTGTGATTGTGAATTGAATTCCCACTACATAGTGTTTAGCCGTGTTGTGTACGAGGAACTTTCAAATCCCAAATACAACCAACCTTGTGCAATTAAAGGCCGTGGGCAATGTCTCATGTAGGCCGTGAGCAGTAGTCTCACAACAATCAAGCAAAACCATCCAAAGAAAGAAAATTAAGCTTGATTGAGAAATACGCGAGAGAAAAGCCAGAAATTGTCAACAAGTAAGAGGCAAGACAAAGAGAGAATTGCACAAGAAAGCCAAGTGAGGAAAAGCCCAAAGTTAAACGTTTCATAAAGGGAAAATCCCGTGCAAAGCTCCAAAGAAAGAAAACACCCAAACCAAACCCCAAAGTGTTGTAGTTTTGAAATATTGAAAGTTTCTAAAGCAAACCCTTGCTAGCACTTTGTTTGTGTGTCTTTACTTTCGCTTTACTACAATTGATAATTGCATATGCTGTAAAGTAAATTGAGGTATTGTCTTAAAAACAACCCCGTAGATTTCTTTCAGCCCGAACAACAATTTGACTTCTGTGATTTACTTGAATCTTTAGGAGAAATAGTCCAAGTTGCTGTTTTAAACAATTGTCAACATAAAGTAGAGTATTTGCATCTTGTCAATATTTTATTTGGCTTTTGAGATTGTTTTCTGAATCATGGGTCCCCAACAGAAAGATAATGCATCATCCCCGTCCCCATCTACACCTGTCCCATCCCCAGTCCCTGTTACCCTCGAGAATATACAACAAACCCTCACTTTCCTTGTTAATCAATTTGGTTTAATGAGAAGTGACATAGAGGATAACAAACAAAGGCTAAGCAGAGTAGAAAAGCCTACCTCAGAACAAAAAGAACCTAGTGTACCTTTTCAAGAAGGCACCTCTTATGATCATGAGTCTCATGTTGAACGCAGAAAAAGCACATCACTTAGAGGTAGAGGTAGAGGTCGAAGTAGTAATGGAGGTCGTAGGAACCTTTCTTTTGAGGAAAGATTTGATAGTCTCCCTGAGTACAATGAAGAAACCTACGTAGAAGAGAGATATAATGAACGTCAACCTGAAGAACAACTTGAAGAAGAATACATCACTACTAAACTGACAATTCCCCCCTTCCATGGGAAAAGTGACCCTGAAACATATTTGCAATGGGAAACAAAGGTAGATCATATGTATTCTTGCACTAACTATTCTGAATTGGCCAAAGTGCGGTATGCAACTTTTGAATTTGTAGATTATGCTTTACTTTGGTGGGAACAACTGAAGAACACCAGGAGAAGAACAAGACAACCCCCTGTTGTCACTTGGTCCGAGCTGAAACAAGAGATGAGGAAGAGATTCATATCTCCTTCCTATGAAAGAAGCGTCTTCCAGAAATTGCAACAACTTTCTCAAGGTAATAGATCTGTCGATGAATTTTATAAAGAGTTAGAACATTTGCTTACCAGGGCTAACATAGAAGAAGCTGAGGAAGCCACAATGGCTAGATTTCTAGCTGGCTTGAACAAAGAGATTGCATTCAAGGTGGAACTCACACCTTACTCTGATCTGACTTCTATGGTTCACATTGCTGAGAAAGTGGAGAGACAATTGAAGGTAAAAACTTCCAACCCTTCTTTTAGGACTAATCCTTTGAGTTTTCCTAGAACACAGCCCAGGACGCCATTCCGTCCACAACAAGGTCAAGGCCGTGGATTCCAAGGAAAATCAACCCAGACCATCCAAAATCGTCCAAGGTTTCCAATCCCTGATAAAGGCAAAGCCAAGGTGGAAGGTACGCCTAATGATAAGACTCGTGATATTCAATGTTTTAAATGCTTAGGAAAAGGTCATTTTGCTAATCAATGTCCCAACCCTAAACGCATCATGTTTATTGAAGAGTCTAATGAGTATTATTCTGAGGAAGAATTGGAAGAGAGTGAAGAAAAACAAGAAATTGAGCAAACATGTGAGGAAGAAGAAGAGATTAGTGAAGAGACTAATGAGTGTGAAACAAGAGAGTTCTTAGTTGTCCGTCGAGCCCTAAGTGCCCAAATTAAAACTGAAGAACCTGACATACAAAGAGAGAACATATTCCACATTCACTGTATGATTAAAAAGAAAGTCTGCACTTTAATCATTGACTCCGGTTCATGTACCAATGTGGCAAGTTTTGAACTTGTTAGGAAACTTGAGTTACCTTTATTGAATCACCCCCATCCTTATAGACTTACGTGGCTTAATGAGTGTGGTGAAGTTAAAGTAACAAAGCAAGCTCTAGTTCCTTTGTCAATTGGTGGGTATTTTGCTGAGGTGTTATGTGACGTAGCCCCTATGCAATCAAGTCATATCTTATTAGGTAGACCGTGGCAATTTGACAACAAGGTTACGTATGATGGTTACCTAAATAGATATTCCTTTAGGCATAACAACAAGCTGTTCAAATTAAATGCCTTACCCCCACACAAAGTCTTTGAGGATCAACAACGAATGTTAAAAAGCTACAATGATCCAAAAGAAAAGGAATTAGAAAGGATCTTTATCAAAGAACACCAACTAAGAAGTTCTCATCTTAAAGTTGAACCAAAAGAAAACAAAGTCTCTGCTGAGCCATCCCTAAAGAAAAACGCTTTCTTTGCATCTCAAAGTGAGGTATTCCATGCTATCAATTCAAACAAAAATGTTTATATCTTGCTTTACAAAGAATCTCTATTCTCTTCATCTGAGATACCATCTACTTTACCTAGTGGAGTTGCATCTTTACTTCAAGAATTTTCTAGCTTGTTTCCTGAAGGAGATTCCCCAGGTTTACCCCATCTAAGAGGCATTGAGCATCAAATAGATTTCATTCCAGGAGCTGTTCTCCCAAACAGACCTGCCTATAGAGCCAATCCAGAGGAAACTAAGGAAATCCAAAAGCAAGTTGAGGAATTATTGAGTCAAGGTAAAGTAAGAGAGAGTATGAGTCCGTGTGCTGTTCCGGTAATCATTGTCCCTAAGAAAGATGGAACTTGGAGAATGTGTACTGACTGTAGAGCCATCAATAAGATCACTGTGAAGTATAGGTACCCTATTCCTAGGTTGGATGACATGCTGGATATGTTACATGGGTCTAAGTGCTTTAGCAAAGTAGATCTTAAGCAAGGATATTTCCAAGTCAGAATTAGGGAAGGTGATGAATGGAAAACTGCCTTTAAGACTAAGTTTGGATTGTACGAATGGTTAGTTATGCCCTTTGGTTTAACCAATGCCCCTAGTACTTTCATGAGGTTAATGAATGAGGTCTTAAGGAGATTCATAGGGAAATTTGTAGTAGTATACTTTGATGACATTCTTATCTACTCCAAAACCCTAGGTGAACACCTGAACCATCTAAGAGCCGTTTTTGTCACCCTACAGAAAGAGAAGCTGTATGCTAACTTCAAGAAGTGTTCTTTCTGTCTGGAGAAGGTTACATTCTTAGGATTTGTGATTAGTGCTGAAGGAATTGAGGTGGATCAAGAGAAAGTTAAATCCATAACTGAGTGGCCAACCCCTAAGTCTGCTGGAGATATTAGGAGTTTTCATGGATTAGCTAGTTTCTATAGACGTTTTGTGAAGGATTTCTCTACCATAGCTGCACCCTTAAATGAATTAGTCAAGAAAGATGTAAGATTTGAATGGGGAGAATCACAACAACAAGCCTTTGAAGAACTTAAGAAACGTCTAACTTCTGCACCCATCCTGAGATTGCCCAATTTTGATGAAATGTTTGAAGTTGAATGTGATGCCAGTGGAGTTGGCATTGGAGCCGTATTGCATCAAGGTAACAAACCTGTTGCCTACTTTAGTGAGAAATTGAAAGGAGCTTCCGTCAATTATTCAACCTATGATAAAGAATTGTACGCACTGGTCCGTTCTTTACAAACTTGGCAACATTATCTGCAACCTAAGGAATTTGTGATTCATACTGATCATGAAAGCCTTAAGTATCTAAAGGGTCAAGGAAAACTGAACAAAAGACATGCCAAGTGGGTTGAATTCATTGAACAATTCCCTTATGTGATCAAGTATAAACAAGGAAAAGAAAATGTTGTTGCTGATGCCTTATCTCGTCGTTATACTTTGATTACTACTCTTTCATGTAACATGTTTGGTTTTGAATCTATCAAAGAGATGTATCATTCTGATCATGACTTTAGTTCTATATCAAGCATGCACTGATTCACCTTTTGCTAAATATTACTTGCATGATGGTTACTTGTTTAAAGAACATAAGTTATGTGTACCAATGTGTTCATTAAGAGAGTTGTTGATAAAAGAAGCTCATGGAGGAGGTTTGATGGGTCATTTTGGCTCATTAAAAACTTTGGAAACACTTAAGGAACATTTCTTCTGGCCGCATATGAGAGCACATGTTGATAAGATTTGTGACCAATGTATTACTTGCAAACAAGCAAAATCTAGAACACAACCACATGGATTGTACACTCCTTTATCTGTTCCAAGCTCACCTTGGACTGATATTTCTATGGACTTTGTAATGGGATTGCCCCGATCCAAAACTGGTAAAGATAGCATCTTTGTTGTTGTTGATAGATTTTCCAAAATGGCACATTTTATTGCATGTAAGAAGGTTGATGATGCTGTTCATATTGCTGATTTGTTCTTTAAGGAAATTGTTAGATTACATGGCATGCCACGTACGATTGTTAGTGATAGAGATACAAAGTTTCTAAGTCATTTTTGGCGTGTTTTGTGGAGTAAACTTGGTACTAAATTGTTATTTTCCACAACTGCTCACCCACAAACCGATGGACAAACTGAAGTCGTTAATAGAACTTTGTCTCAACTTTTACGTGTTGTCATTCAAAAGAATCTAAAGAATTGGGAAGATTGCTTAGCTTACATTGAGTTTGCATACAATAGAGTTATTCATAGTGGAACATTGCATTCTCCTTTTGAAGTTGTTTATGGCTTTAACCCTTTGTCCCCGCTTGATCTTGTTCCCATACCTGTTCATGAACGTGTTAGTTTAGATGGTGAACGAAAAGCAAAACTTGTGAAAGAATTGCATGAAAAGGTTAAGTCACAACTTGAAGCTAAGAATAAAGTGTATGCCAATAGAGCCAACAGGAATCGTAAAGTTGTTATATTTGAACCTGGTGATCTTGTTTGGTTACACTTGAGAAAAGAAAGATTCCCTAAGGAAAGGGACTCCAAATTGAAGCCAAGAGGCGATGGACCGTTCAAAGTGTTGAAACGGCTTGGTGATAATGCCTATGTTCTCGATCTTCCTGAAGAAAGGTATGGCCCTATCTCTAAAACTTTTAATGTTGCTGACCTTTCTCCGTTTAGTGTTGATTCAGATTCGAGGACGAATCCTTTTCAAGTGGGAGGGAATGATGAGCTACAGCCTAACCTTGTAGATCCAAACACTGACGATGACACATCATTGCCACACAATGGTCCCATAACAAGGAGTATGGCTAAGAAATTGTTACTTTGTGTTGAATCATTCCTTTACAGGCATGAAGAGGATGAGCCAAGCAAAGATGACATCCATTGGGTTTATATGATACAAGCTATGATCTAGTTGTATCAAATGCATGTTGTACATATCTTTATATGTTCTTTTTAATATTCTTAGTTTGTTAACTTTGTTTTAGGATAGCTTGTGTTGTATTCTTGCCCTAACCTTTCAGGTACACGTTTGGCTTGAAGATGCAAAACCAAACCTGAATTTTGTCCAAACAAAGAAGTGAATTCAAGTAGCTTGCAAGCAAGGTGCTTAACAAGCACTCATGTCAATTTCAGCCTATAATTTCACGTTGAAACAAGAATGAGGAAGCAGCTCAACCTTCAACCAATCAAAAGAAGTCTAGCAAATGATTTATCCAATCACAAACAAGTAGGGAAAATTCAAACAAGCTGCTCCAATCAAATTCAAGGAGAATTTCGGCTGGTTCATAAACTAATATGTTTGAAAATTCAACACAAGGCAAGAACCAATCAAAGCTGAGTTTTATCCAAGCTAGCTGCTCACTCCATAAACCAATCAGAATTTTGGATGAATCTCAAGCAAGAGAAGAACCGTATGTCTAAGGAAAAATGCTTTGAAAATTCAAGCTACAAGTTGCAACCAATCAAAACCAAGATCAAACCAAGCAGCTCAACATTTAAACCAATCAAAAACCTGGCTCAAGACAAGCAAAGAAGGAGGAGGAAGCAACCAGCTCTTGTCAACCGAAAGTTGCTCCAACTTGTTCCAAAAGAAAGCATGTTAATCATAGGCTTGTACTTTGTATTTTAGACCTTGTACTTTCCTTATTTTCGTGTGCTATAAGTAGAATAGAACCTGAATGTAATTAGATTAACACTTATCAAATACAAAACCAGAATTTCCTTCAAAGGAGTTTTCAACATTTCAAGTTGAGGATTAAACCACCAAACGGTTTTTCATACAAGTTCCAGCCTAGAACTTGTTTGCATTTACTTCTTTATTTGGTTTACAAGCATCTTAGGGTCTCATAGAGGTTTTAGGTGTGTTGGAATGCTAAAGAGGAAGAGGTTTGGCATAGATTGAGCCAAGAACAAAGGTTAAAGCTTAAAGGGTGTCTTTAAGATGTTCTTTGACATAGCTTGGGTTCAAATCAATTTGGAATAGAGGACAACATCCTTGGCAACGTTTTCAGCCCCCCCATTTGGCTCATCAATGGCTATGGGACCTTTGTGTGGGGGAACTTAGTCACTTGGAGGAGCAAAAAGCAGTCCGTTGTGGCCAGAAGTAGTGCAGAGGCAGAGTTAAGAGCCTTAGCTCTTGGATTATGCGAAGGCTTATGGATCAAAAGAGTTTTAAGTGATCTACATCAGTCATGTCCTCAGATCCGGGCTTATTGTGATAATCTCTCTACAATCCATATGGCTGAAAATCCGATTCACCATGACAAAACAAAACATGTTGAGATCGATAGACACTTCATTAGAGAGAAACTTGAGGACCAAACTCTACATCTTGAACACATCTCTTCTACTAACCAAGTGGCGGATATCTTGACAAAATCATTACCCCATTATCAATTTCATAATCTATTATCCAAGCTTGGTTGTATTAATGTATACACCAAGCTTGAGGGGGAGTGTAGAAATGTAGATTAGCCAGTGTATATAGCCGTTGTGTAGTTTACATGCAATGTCCACATCATCATTGTGATGACATGGCAAATAGCCGTTAGAGAGTTCTGGTTTAGAAGGTTGTATATATACCCCATTTACAGTGAATAAAGATTGATGAAGATTCTTACATTACCTTGAGTATATTACTATACTATAATTCAAAACTTCTTTACTTTATTGTTTAGTCTCTTTGCATATAGGATTGCAGGAAGGTTATTATTCCAAAACCTCTTCTTACCACAGGAAATGCCTTCATAGAAAAGGCTTGTTCGTATTTCAAAGCTGACTGACTATTTTGGGATGTTTAGGAAGACCTGAATACATTGGTGGTTCTGTTGAAGAGGGAGATATTTGATTATTACCTTTATGAAACCCCAGCTCTGAAATCTGCAAGCTTTCTGGTGAAAATGCAGCTAACCTGAGTCCATAGATACCATATGGTTCTTGGTTCATGATAAGCTAGTTCTTTAAGGGCATTACTTATTGGAATACTTTTAACTTTTAGGATATATGACCTCTGTTTCAGAAACTAAAATTTATTAACATACCTAGCTTGTATCCCTCAGGCAATTCCAGGAGCATTGTTCACTTAAACCAAATACTTTTTTGGTTGCCTTCAAAACAGGTAATTCGGTTGTCTGCTGCCACCCAGGATTTACCTAGATCTATCATAAGCAATGTTCATGGAGTGAATCCAAAATTCCTTGAAGTGGGGATTGCCAAAAAAGAACAGGGACAGAAGGGTAATAAGGTCTTTGGCAGAAGTGCCTACTATATTGGGAAGATGGTGTGGAGCAAGGTCTACAAAGAGCTCCTTAAGCTTCTCCGCGATCATCAGAACGAATTAGCTGAACTCAAAGTCGATCTATATGGTAATAGAGAGGATTCAGCTCAAGTCCAACAAGCAGCTAACAAACTGGAATTGACAGTCAGGGTTCATCCGGGCCGAGATCACGCTGATCCTTTATTCCATGAGTGAGCACTTTTACATTTTGTTTCTCCTAAAGATATAATGTTTTTCAGTCTTATAAAACAAAAATATGTGGGTCTCGTCATGTTATCCTATTTCATAATGTGGCTGATTAATAACTTACAACTAGAAGGTCATGTTGTGATTCTCTTTGAGATGATGAAATTTACAAGTAGGTTTGCTGCTCTATCGTGAATTTCTGGAGCTGAAATTATTACTTGAATGACTTCAGAATGTCTAACCAGCCATTCATGCTGTTTGGAGTGATTTTGTTTACTCTCAGAGGCTACAACATTTCTGCTCCCCACTTTATCTCTCAGTTCATGGAATTAGAGTAGTTATTCATCAGCCTTGTCTTTCTTAAATACATGCTTCAGAGCAGAAAAGTTGTTGGTCAAAAAGCTGAGAATGAAGCAACAGTCACCCATCTGTGATATTAATTGCGTACCAAGTCTTAAAGCGCATTGACTTGCCTACCTGCTCCACAGTCCGGATCGCCTGACCCCCCTTTGGGGGCGTAACAAAAGACCTGCTGTCACGTGGCAGCAGGGGGTGGTGAGGCTGGGTGCGCCTGACCC
>AP025043.1:4927436-4956878 GCA_036186865.1 Eustoma russellianum
GGCGGTCACGTGGGGGGTGAGACGTTTGGCGGTCAGGAGATCCCGCCTGCCTGCTCCATGCCCTTGTAGAATCTCTCAGGTCTTTTATTTCTTTTTTCCTTACTATTCCATTCTCCTCTTCTCATTTTATCTGGATGTCCAAGTTCTTTTTGTATTTGTGATGCGTTATAACTGGTCATTTCATAATAATTGCTGCTTTACCTTTTTAAGGTGTCCCAGTCCCACTTTGAACAGAGTTGGCCATTTTGTTTTTCTGTCCTTTGGCTTGCTGCTTTGTTATTAATCATATTTTTTTTCCCATTTCTTGCACCTTTCCTTTAGTTCTCTTTTTCTAATACTCCTAAAGCAAGAGAAACAGCCTGTTTCATATTTAATATATGTAGTTATCTGCATACTTGTCTTACGTCCTGGCTGACTCGGAACCTCTATTTATTGCTACTTCAACTACTGCATAAGAAGCCTTTCTCTGAAGGACCAAACATATTTGAAATTGATTCATACTTTGTAGGAGATGGTGTTATGTGAGGCTTTATTGAATCACCGTTTGTGTATTTTTGCAGCAATTAATATATTTTCTAAAGACTTTCAGTACAAGAATTTCATTTATTATTTAGGGAGTTGAACATGTTTGATGTGTATTACAAAAAAAAACTTTGAGAGGGAGTAAATTACAACAAAAAAAAAAACTTTGAGAGGGAGTAGTAGTTCCACACTGTACTGTATTATACTGCTTATTGAGGAATTAAAATATACCGGCTCAGTCTCCATTCGGGATAAAAGATTCACCCAATTACTATTTTCTATAGCTTTTCCTATTAGAAGACCATGATATTGTTTTTTGATTATATATTTTTATATTGTGTATGTGCAACTGCAAATGATACTTTTAGTTTGAGTAGACAACAAAAATAAAAAGATTACTTGGCTTATGCATTAACTGAAGGGGCTTCATAAGAGGTGATGAGCAAAGATGTCCAAAACCACTAAGTTTAACCTTCACCTTTGGTATGTTAAGTATCATTCAAATAAGAAAGAGACAAGAATGGCCTTGACAGCTTGCTAGTACTACGGTGATATGGGTTTCACCATGTTGTTTTGGATCATAAGAATGTCAGGCATAAAACTTTTCTTTTTCGTCTTTCAGCTACAAGGTGTTCTTGAATCCTAGCACCACAGATGTGGTCTGCACCACCACTGCTGAAGCATTAGCAATGGGTAAAATCGTTGTTTGTGCCAATCATCCATCAAATGACTTTTTCAAACAGTTCCCCAATTGCAGAATGTATGATGATGGTGATGGATTTGTTAATGCTACTCTTAAGGCATTGAAAGATGAGCCAGCTCCATTGACTGATGAGCAGAGACATGAGCTTTCATGGGAGGCTGCTACAGAACGATTTCTTAAAGCTGCACAACTTGATGTCATGCCCTCTAAGAAACCTAGAAAAGCCTCGTCAAAGCTATATGCATCATCATTCTCAAATTTGTCAAGGAGTATTGAGGATGCCTTTGCATTAATGCATTTTGTGGGAACTGGATTTCTTAATGAACAACCAGATGATGGGCAATTCAAAGAACTTGGCTTGCCTTTGCCTTCGAGAAAACAAGCACACTGGACATTGGGGTTTCTGAGAAGGGAGGCCTGAGTGCCTGATTCTTCTGAATGTACAAATTTTTTGTAGGAATGGCTGCCTCTTTCTTCTGTCACATTTTCTCTCGGTAGCATTTCGTTCCTGTTTTACTAGGTGCATAAATGATGCGTTGTAATGGAGAAGCAGGTCTGGTCTCGAATATCGAATGGCTCTTTATTTTTCACTTTATCTATCCAGTGGAATTAAGAATAAGGTCCCATTGATGTATTGGAATTTTTCATTGTTCTTCCTTGTTCATGTTGGTTGCATTCCCATAGTGTTGCAGGCTTCTGGTACTTGTGGGATTGGATGACTCTTTTACACGATCCAGTGTGGGATACAAAAATTTATGTTCTTCCTTCCATGTACTAGTGAAAGAGGTGGTTTTCTGCCTTATATCCTGCTTCTTTAACCAAGGTCTAGAAACTGCGGGCAATGTAACATATGTTATTCTCAGGTGAAAAAGCAACATGGACGTCATTACAATTCCCACTTCAATAAATTTCCCCCAATCAAAAGAAAAGTAAATGGCTCTTTGATCTGGTGGACTTCGCCGGCGTGATTCAAGGTGCAGAATAAGTTTTGAACTAGTCTAGAAGGCTCCCCTACCCACAATACCAAAGGACAAAGAAGAGTAGCATGGGGTTCGGGGGAGACAGTTCATGGCTGGTTGCTGTCTAGAGGAGGTTACCGGGACTCCGTCGTCGGAGCAGCGCCACTAGGCACAGAAGCATCAGTGGGCCCAGAAGCGGCAACCACCGCCCTTTTCTGCCACTTGGCAGAGCAGAGTCCGCCATCGGAGACGGTTCTTTCCAAAGAGGGAGAGACACGGACCCTTCTCCTACGTTGGCAACGTAGGAGGCCTCCTCAAAAACATTCAGGGAGTCAAAATAAGGGGAAGACGTGGTATACGCCCGCTGTCGTTGTTGTATAGGAAGTGAGTGTAATACTTGGAACGAGCAGAGAGCAACTGTTTCTGGATAGCTAGTTTATGCCAAGTAATCGCCTATCGATTCTATCCCCGATTCATTACTAGACAGTTTCTTTGTTGGAAAAAGTGAGGAGGAATATAATACTTATTTAGATGGATAGACCGGAGACTGAAAGTGAAAGGAGGACTTGCAGAAGCTTGAGGGCAAGAGAGAAGATGAGCAGACACAGGGTGAAGAGGCGGTAGGAATTTTGCAGGAAGGATGGAGGAGAAGTTGCGAAAATGAGAATAAGGGAGAAAGAGAAAAATGTGGTTGGGTATATCCAATAAAATTTGATCTCAATTAGGATTCTTGCTCCTCAAAATCTAAAACGTGTTGTCTGAAACGTATGTCGGCGGAGTAAACGGTTACGATTATAGCTACACCAAAAATGGCGCTACTATTTACATCATTAGACAGAACACACAACAACACTCTACAGCCTTCAAACATGCATTGGACGGTCAAAACTCAAAACATATAAAAAGAATTAACACTCCAAGAAACATTCTTTTTGAACCATACAAAACTTTCACAAAAAGATAGGTTTTTTTTTAATTCCCGCATACACTAGAGGCTAAAGATACAACAACTCATAACTCACTTGATCGTCGGAGTGTTTCCCTAGAATAACATGTACAGAGCATCTAATGTTGTCCACTTTTTTTCTGGAGCGATCCATGGTACCTTTGGGGGATCCTAGAAATTAAGCACCCTGACTTGAAAAGAAAACTGCACATTACTGACAATGCAAAAGTATCCATAGTCCTTGTAAATAATGAGTGGGGGTCCCATTTGGAAGAGGTTAGGACAAACAAGTAAGGCAATTCAATTACGCTTGCAAGGGTGTTAAGAGGAAACAAGGGGAAGACGCATGGGATTGGCTCCCAACCACCAAATTCTCAATTAAAGAAGCAGTAAAGGTAATTCAAGTGCAACAGCCTCTAGTCTACTGGAGATCAATTGTATGGGGGTAAACATTCTATTCCACATTATGCAATAATCCTATGATTTGCATGTTGGAAGAGGATCCCTAGATAAGCTTCATGAGCGGGGCCTGGCTAACACAGACATTTGTGTTCTTTGTGGTAGATCCATTGAATCCCAAGCGCATCTCTTCTTTCAATGACATTTCTCCTATCAAATCTGGAAAGCAATCTTGCGCTAGGTGGGCTCTAGCTTTGGGGGTGGGGGGTAATTAGCGGGATATCTTGGATGCCTTTAGCACAAATAACCGCCGGCGATCGAGGTTACAAAAGACTCTTGTTTGCTTGGGATTTGCCTATGCATTGTACCATATTTGGAAAGAACGAAACAATAAAATCTTCAAACAAGCGAAAAAGGAGCCCAGCAGTATCTTTAGTGAAACTCTAGATAGTCTTTCCTTTACTGCATCAAATTGGAGAAGCTACAAGTGTAGTAGATTTAATCGGGAGCTTGCGCTAGGCTTTAGACTACCGCTGAAAATTTTCACCAAATGCAACTCCCACGGCCAATAAAGTCAACCAATTGATCTCCCACGATACTGCATGTTACCCTGAGCTGATTCATTTGTACCCCCTATTTTGTATGTCTGCTGGACCTTGCAGGTATGTATTTGAATGGATTTGGAGGATATCAACAGCGTGGTCTGCTCTTCACGGCTGCTGGGTTACCAAAGTACAAGATGTGGAGCAAGGCTTTGAAGTACAGAAGGTTAAAGCTCCCATTCAAAGGGTAGCCTCTAAATGTGAAGTGAGGAGAGGTACTTCGGGTGGTAGAAGACATAACCTTGAAATTAATTTCTATGAGCTCACTGTCATCTCCAATGTCAAGAGCCCATCTTGCGACTCTTATGGTATTTTGCGAGAGCATCGGTTTTTTCCTCATTTCTCCAGCGGAAGTCTGTATTTTCTCCATTTTGCTACTTTATTGCCGGGCAACTATATCTAAAATTCAAGATGTACATATGTACAAGATGCATTTTTTTTTATATGATCAAATGGCTTATGATGCCAGAGAATGGCTACGAACAGTGATATCGTTCTTCCCGAAGAGTTGAAGAAAACCTCTAAAATATGGCTGCTCCGACCACGTAATAGATAGTACCTGAGTCTTTTCATAATTCGAAGTTCTTGCAAAATGGTTGGTGCTCCACCAAAGAAAATGTACCCCAAGTATGCAAAGAGCGGAGGAGGGGTGGGTGGGTGGGGGAGTAGGGGATGAGGTGAGTGATTCATATAAAGGATCCTAATGTCATGAAAGGGGATCACACAATAAAAACAGAAAACATGCTTTCTGAGCATTCAGTTAGTAGTCTCCTGATGATTCTTTCCATCCACCAAAAGTCTCCTCCTGTCCATAGGACCGTTCCTCACTATAAACCTGGAATTGAAAAGAAAGTGCATCAACATATTGATTGTTCACGACTTGTCTTATGATCATAGAACATAAACAGAATAATCGTTTGGGCCTTTGGCTATGGTGAGTGACCAAATCTTCTCAAACTTTGGTGAAATGCATCTAAGAATTGAATAAACTGTGAAGAAGCACCAGTGTATATGGACTCACTTTATTATGTAACAAAACGATGCGACAAAATGAAAGCAGTTGCTTAACCAACTTACATGTGGCTTAAAGCTCAAGGCAATCCTGATTTCTCCACGATATTCCTCGTCCTTAAGAACATTGTAAGAAGTGGGTGGAATATCACCTTCCTCAAAAACTGGATCCAATGGGATACTGCAAACAGAAAACACAAACAAATAAAACTCGTCCTTATGTTATATCAAGAACATCAAAAGACAATGGAAAACCACCAAGAAACCAAAGGCGAAAGATAGAGTAGAATCTTAACAAAACACTCTAACGTTGTCAATGCTTCAGATTTTCTCTTCCATGTGCCACGAAAGTCGCGCTATTGTTCAAATGAGTCATGAATGACTCAATCTCCTTTAAGTCCTAATATAGACTGGAAAAATGGAGCATAAAAGAATTACTCACGTTGCCTCTCCAACAAAATCATCACTGGTGAAAGTGTCTTTGTCCATTAATTTGATTTTCAGCTCTGAAACACCTTCAGAGATGGAAAAGAGAAAGGTCTCATTCCATTCCGGTGCTGCCTGGCCTGTAAAGAAATCATGCTGTGAAAGCTTTGTTTCCGGTCTTAAATTATAGTTTTCTCAAATTTCTGAAGGCAACAAGCTGCAAGAATGTGCAGATGCCAAAAAATGAAAAAACAAAAACAAAAAGCCTCAGCCATAGCATTGTCTAGGTTTAGGTGCTCAGTTTATTACTGCTGGATATTAATTCGTGTGGACACATCTATCAAATGGACACACGACAAGCCTCGAGTTGTTCATCCATTTCCCTACCTGCTGCACTCTGAAAGTGGCGAATGGTTTAAATCAGCATACTAAAACGCACCTGATGCAACATTGCTTTTCTTCTCCTGACTCCGATAGGTGAGGATGGCATAAGGATCCATGTTAGCTGCACAAAAATTACCATCATCATTTTAGTTATGATAACTTAAATGGGAAACCATTAAAGTCACTAGTAATGTTTTGCCCTCTATGCATAACTTATTTCTCAACATTTAGAACACAAAACAAGGAACAATTCAGTTAACGAGGAAGCAGCCAGGCGTAGTGTGATGTTCTCACTGTCATCAAACAAAAGCTGTTTAACCATGTCTTTCTCAGGTTGCAGTTTGAAAAACATATTAGGGAGACAAACAATGAGGGAATGAAGCAAGTAACGCTACTCAACACCTTCATCATTGAAATGTAAATATTGCACAGATGGATTATTCTTCAGACATATAGATGACCATCTCTGGACATGAACAAAAGGCTATGAAATCCAGAACATTCACAACCATTTAAAAAAGATATCCCATCCCACCAATGAGATCAGTGAGACAGACTATTAGATCAAGATCCTCTGTCTTGGTGTCTCCTGATTTAACTGACAGGGAATGAGAGAAAGCCCTGATGAAGCTAAACAAAATATGTCAATCTAATTACAGCGTATTCAAATTTAAATGCAGGGGAATCAGGTCAAGAAAATCTCCTACGATAATCTAATCGTGAGCATAATTTCACCAATAACATGCCTCGCCCCAGATTCTGAGCTATCTATCATACCCTATATAATACCCACAAACGAAAAAATATATTTTTATGATCTTAAAACAAACTAGAATGTCAGGGGCTTGATCAGCGATCATTAAACAAAACAATGGACAAACATATGAGATAACCACCAAAAGTTCCATTCTTGAAAGAATATAACTAGCATGATATCAATCCATAGCATCAGCAAAGGGGGAACATAACGAAATCAGATCTGAAGTAAATCAGATCACGCTGTAAAAGGCTTTCGGTTAAAGACATTAAACATACAGAGAGTGTTTTTAAATTTGTCTAACACGATCCAATGCCATTAAGCATCCTACGTCAAAATACACAAATATAAAAACAAAGAAAAGAAAAAATTCAAGTGATCATGCAACAGATAAAAATATCAGAGCGCAAAATGGTGAAATAAGCACCAGAATTTCATACTTAGATACAATTAAACCAACAGGAGATCGATCTGTAACATCACAAAATCGGACCACAAGAAGGGGGCAATTAAAGAGAAAGAGATCGCGATCGTTAAAAAAATCGGATCAATTCAGTGAAAAGAAAAACGATCAAGTAAGACAAGTGCACACACAGAGAAAATCAGTGTTCTCAAGGCCTTTGGCACTGATGAGAAGAACTTCGAGCGTTCCCAGAGGCATTTTCCAACCAAAATTGACTGAAACAGAAAAAGAGAAGAAGATCAAAGGACTTGAAGCAGACGGCGCCCCACTGACATCCTTATCGCCGGAATGGAGTATTTATAGCGCTCTGGCGATACCCATGGTACCCATGGTTTAGACCGGTTTCTAGTACTTCAGTAAAAAAAAGTTTTTGTAGGGTCTGATGAGAGGAAATCGGTTTTATGTACTGAGCTTTTTTGCGTAAGAGTTTGTTTCGTAGCTCGAATCTGATGTCACAAAAAAACAACCTTACAAATTACTCCAGGACTCGTCATCTTCCTAGTCATTTAGTGATTTCAGTAAAATAAAACAAATATAAATCATATTGCATTATCGATCACACTGAACAATATTATGTCACTTATATTAAAAATTAAGTGTACATGGTATAATGTAGTTAGCTGAACTCACTACCCGCACGTACGACATTGTGCATGATGTTAATGGAAAGATTTATCTCGGAGATAGCTTTTCAGAAGTGTTTTTTTTTTATCTAATAAGTTTACAAAGGTCTAAGTTAAACTCACTCCAATAGAAGAGTTAATACATCTTGATTTGAATCTTTGTCTTACTTTTTAAGCACATGACTATCATCATAACATTTTCGTGTTTTCCAGTGCATTATGTCCTCGTGGGTACGGAAATCTTTATCACTATTGGTGTTTATGAATTAGATGGGATGTTTCTTTAACACACTTTGAGGTTTGTAAGTCATTGGCTAAATAAAAAAGAGTTGCTTGATCTTTAAATTCACAAGCTATTTTGGAATTAGGATAGCTTTATGTTTGAGGCGGAAGCAAGTTGGTCCAAAAAGAAGTACGAAATTGCTTCGTATTACATTTGGACCTAAAAAGACAAGTATGTCCTAACATATAATGCATATAATACACAAGCAAATTACATTCTTTTTCAGAAGCAACTTCCTTTTTTTTTTTTTTTTTTGTTAAGATCATAATGCAATGGGAGAGACCGGCAGCTTCAGCCTTATCTACGAGTCTTTTGGCTATTCCCTATATTTGGACTTTGAGTGTAAAAACTTAGAACGTAGGCTTGGTGATGTCTTTAAAAGTCTGATAGCATTAAATGTCGACTTTTTACATAGTTTCATGTATTTTTCTCATTTGTCCTAAAATTAGTAATCCAAGTTGACTTTAAATACTTACACCATTACTTATATATATCACAACATTTGTAATTCTTTTTTGGATGTGGGCAAGCATGCCAGATGGAGTGTATTTGTAGTAAATGATCTTGACAACTCATATAAGACTAAGCCCTTTTCTATTTACTAATTCATTCAGTAGACTAAACATATAGACCTATATATGCCCATGGAAATAGAAATTCTACGCTGCTAATTAAACAAGACACTCAGCAGTGGAACATCATGGAGACCGTTCAAATTTATAATTAGTTGGAAACTTGAAACATCAGATCAATTCTGGCAAAATAGTCAGAAAAGGCCGGTGTAGTTCACCCCTTATCAAGATACTGGATCAGCAAACTTGATTAACATGACATAAAAGCATGAATGCATATACTTATATCACCAAATGAGCATTGTCCACTGATAAGTAACATATATATACAAACTGATAACATATATAAAAATGTATCGAAAACAAGGGATCTATCTATCTTGGTTTTTTGTGTTACAAAAAGTTAAAGTGAGAAATGACTTCTCGAGTTTAAAAACATGAGACACCACTAGAAAATTATAGATTGTCTAACAAAAAAAAGTTTTTTAAAACAAAATCCGAACTTAAGACTTTACGAGACGAAATACACGAACTTTACGGGTTGAACAAACACTCTCCTGTTAGTAGATCTATCTCGCTTGTCTAGGACGTTGGCTTATGGCAAATGACTAGTAGCTATAGCTTCATTATTTAAATTTGATACATGTTGAAAATTTTAAACAAATTTTCTTGCGGAAAACGAATATTTGTGTATAATAAAAAGGTATCAGCAGAAAGAGGAATAAAAAAACAAGAGAGTATTTGGTTGACCTGATCTCCATCATCAACAAGATAGACTTTCCGGGAGAAATGGAAGTCAACACATGCATTTCCTGCCGCCGGGAATTTGGTCAACAAATTCGACATGGAGGAAGACGGCCATATTAAGCCTTTCAACGCCTCTGTTGAGACACCATCAATTTCTAAACAAACCCCTTCAGATGATGTTCTTTCTCTCATTGAACAAACCTTCAAGGACTTCCGACATTTTTGGGTCATCCCACCATCTATCAACATCAAAGATTACTATTCTGATTTCTTCCGTAGCTTACTTCAGGTCCGCTCCATTCAGCGAGGCAAGATTTCATGCCTGCTTACTGTCAAACCTCCTATCACGGTAAAAGACATCGAAGCTTTTGACTCTTTTTTCTTGGTGTGTATCTCCGCCATTTTCTTCGCTGATTCGTTGTTTTTGCTGCAATCAGTGTTAAGCTTATGTTACTGTAATATAAATCTTGAGTTCGGTTTCTAGAAAGCATCAATTAGTTGAAGAATTCTTTTTGTAGGAAGGTTTGCTTGGTTCGAGATTATTTGGTAACTTGGTATTTTTGCTGGTGAAGTCAGATTGTTATTTATTTATTTATCTATTTAATTTTACCACACTTACACAAATAAAAGGATGGGATTCAGACCTGATTCTTTCCAGAAAGTGCACTCATCATTACCATTAGCCAAGTTCAAATTCATACTAGAAGTTAAACTTGATTAAGTTAACGTCTTAAGAATATATTTTCCAACGAATTCATAATCATAGACGCTTTTAGCTGTGTTTGTCACAATTCAAAAATGAAAGATAGGTATATGACAATCACTCTATAAATAGAGCGTTGGGTAATTTTTGGATTTTTTTGGTTTTAGCTTACACTAACTCTCAAAGCTTACCAAAATAAGAAAGAAGAAGATGATAAATAATGAGTTGAAGATACACAATTTAGAGTGGTTTGAATCTCCTTTATTCTACCCACTACACTTAGTTTTCAAAGTAGACTTTCAACAACTTTCTTATTACCTTCAATAAGAAACAAGAACAACAACAAAAACAACTACTACTACGATAACTTTTGCAGCAACAACTTGTGCAACATCAACTACTACGACGGTAACAAGCAAGAGTATTTTGAGATTTTCTAATTGCTTCTTCACAACTTTAACAAAGAGAAATATTACCAAATTCGTTTTGGAAGAAAAAGTGAAATGACACTTTCAAACAAGTCTAAATCACGAGTTAAAGATCAAATATGTTCAGTTCGTTTGTGTTAGACTTTAACCCTCACAACGCGACAATGAAAACAAGCAACAAGAGTTTAATGAACTTTAAGCACCTTTGCGCTGTGAGAGCTTTTGATATCAATTGAAGATGGAGCTTGAAGAAGATGAAAGTGTGTAATTTGCCTTTTCAAAGCTTCTTCTATTTATCGAGGTCTTCAATTTTATTTGTCCACTATTATCCCTTTCTTTTTGTCTATTATTTGCTCGTCCACAATTTAAATTTTCTGCAACAATTTTTTTCTCCATTGTAGGTGAAGAATTGCTGCCTAGAAGCTTGTAGGATGTGGAAAATACTCAAAATGGCATTAGAGACGTTGAAAATAATAAAGCAATCAATTTGGAGTAGATTGAAGAGAAATACAATCTTTTGTAGGCTAGTTTTAGGTCACTGAAATCACATTTTAGTTTGGTCCTAAGTTCAATCATCTCTCCTGGAATTCTCTGGTTTGTTGCTAAACATTCGGTGAATCCATTTGGCAAACTCATCCATTTGACTTTGACTTTTTGACCAAATTCGAATTCTGAATTTACCTGACCGAATGTTCAGAGAGTCAATCCTGAGTTTAGTGACTTGAGTTGTCAAACTCAAATCCTAAGTTCGGTGCTGCGTTCAGCGAGTTAGACAGAAAGTTCATAGGAGTTTGAATGAACTTTCGGTCAAACCAGTTTTGAGTTCAGTGGCTATAACATGAAAACTTGACTTTTTGTTTTGCAATTTGTTTGAAGTCATATGTACATTTAACTCATGTAAATTGTCAAAACACATTTATAACCCTATAAGAGCTAGAGTCATGGGACTTTTCTGGTGTTCTCTGCACTAAATTTTGTAGTGTTTCCAGTTTCAGGATCACAGTTATTCCCTCCCGTTTGAATTTTCTAATGTTTGTCCTCGATATTATTGTGTAGTTTTGCACTAATTTAGCATGTGCTAGAATAGGGAGAAACTATAATAGGTTAAGATTCTTAAGAATACATTCTCCTACAAGTTCGGTCTTATTCTCAATTGTGATTCTAGTGGACATCCTCTTCATGTACCATATGCTTTTGGACTAAGCAGAGACATATGGAGGAAATCCTTAGAATTGATACGCTTGGTTTGTTAATAGCATTGTGTCTGTGATCCTCGTTTTAAGCCTCAAGCATTTATGCATATGTCTTGGATCCAATCATCCAGTTAATTATTTGCTTGCAGCGAACTGTTTTATCTAGAAAATTGTGAAGAAGATCTTTGTTCATATACAAGAGAATCGATCATGCATCTGCCTTTCTATTTCAAATTGGGATTTGCACTTGCAGACCATCTAAGTAATTGTAATGAGATTCCTTCTAACTGGAAACAAATCTACTAGACTTGCTACGTATGATTTCTGTGCATTGTGTAATGATTATGTGATTGAGGTTACGAGTTCGAGTCACAGAAATAGCCTTTTGCACAAAGTGTAAGGTAAGACTGCGTACATTAGATCGCGAAGTGATTCAACTTCTCTCTGGATCATGCGCAAGTGCGGGAGCTAGTGAATCGGAAACGCCCTTTAGTGTAATGACTATGTGCTGTTATTTCAGCCATTTTCTCTTCTAGCACAATGATTGACTAATACCCTCTTTTTTTTTCATTCAAGAATTACTATAACGGGATGCATGGAGGAGCAGTTGCTGCTGTGACTCAACTGTTGGCCTTAGCTTGCGCCAGAACAGTTGTGGGAAAGGATAAGTCGCTTTTTCTTGGAGAGATGAGTGCGTCTTATCTGTCTTCTGCTCCAGAAAATGTATGTATGAGAAATCCTGTCCTTGATGTATTAATCCTATTTTCTACTATGTCTATGGACTTCATCCTTTATTAGTTTTTCACATGGATTGGATAATTTCACACTTAGTGTTTTCATTTCCAATGGAGTTAAAGACACACTCTTGGAATATGATGGAATAAAGCAAAATGACTCACTAAATTGGTTGCGCTTCTTATATTGTGAAATAGCAGTTAATCGACATAGCTTGACGCATCATTATGGGTCATCGGGAAACAACCTTTGTGCGTTTCTAACACATGGGTATGGTTACATACATCCGACCTTCCATACCCCGCCATAAGGGAGCCTCTAAGGGAATAGGGTAATGTTGTTTATGTTTTTTCTCTACGTGGGGGGGGGGGGGGGGTAGCTTGCATGATTGGCATGTATTACTTGGGTAACTTGAATTGTGCATCTGCAGGCAAAAGTCATTGTTGATGGGTCCACGGTGAAGAACGGTAGGAATGTGACAGCAGTAGCTATAGAGTTCAAACTTGAGGAATCGGGACAACTAATTTACAGCACTCGTGCTACTTTCTATAACATTCCTGCTGCAAGTTTGTGAATATGAATGCAGACCTCTTGGGATTATGCTTGTCCTAACTTGTTCTTCGGAGGCCTTGACCTGTGATGAATAAATACATAATTAAGATATATGTCACAAGTCTCGACTTTCACTGGATTTCTGTGGTTTTGCTGTTTCACACTTTCATGGTATGAAGAACCTTCTTTTCCCTACTCTTACCCTGCATGGCATTGTCCCCCTCTGTGACGTGTAACAACTAAACCAACGAGGTACAGGTAGTGAGGAATTCTCCAAGCTTGCTGGAGACATCAAAAGTGGCTTTTTCTCATTGCTTCTGAATAGTACCACCTCTTTTTTTTTTCTTATTTCTTTATTTGAAGATATTTTTTTTTGGGTGCATTTCCTCAAATAATGAGTAATTGTCATATAGTGTTTGACCCTTCTTTTTTTTTCCTGGATAAAAAGCTTCTTCATGATTTGAGCATTCTAGAACCGAATTTAAGCTTCAAGTTTGATTTCTTGAAGGGGAGAAAAACTGGAAAAAGTTCTCCGGTCCGTGTGCTCCCATTTCATCCATGGATGCACGCGAACAAGATTAAATGCTACCATAGTACATTATCATGACAGAGGCGAGAATTATCATCTGCCATCTACGATTCAACAACATAGTATTTCTGCCGGCAGTTTGCATCAGGAAAAGACTCCTATGATCATCCGATGCCTTCGTGTCGTCCGCCACGGGATATAATGGAGTCCTTCCGATTTAAGGAAGAGAGGAAGAGAGAAAGAGATGCGTGTCGGCTAGTGCTAATTCATCCAAAATCTCCTTTACAATGCCAAGTGAAATAACCTCTTGTAAAATGTTCATTTCTTGGCGTGAGCAGGAATCAAGCGATCTCGTAGCTCAGAAGGTGCACCAGACAGCTCTACAAGTGAATGGTGATTAGAAGGTTATTAAGCTGTTAAAATCAATCAATCAAACAATCAATCATTACCCATTATATCCCAACGGTAGCAAAGCTATCGCTAAGATCTGGAGAGGGTGAGCGACATACAAACAATACCTCTATCCCAAAAGATAGAAGGTGAGTTTGCTTCCAGTAAGACCTCCGGCTCTATAGGTACTCAATCAATCTTATTTAAGCTGTTCAAATGCGAAAAGAAAAACAAACAGTAGATTTTGCTAACCTTGAGGTGTGAAGTCAAATAATGGAGGCAAGAGTCGCCCACTTGGCAAGCAGGCATTTGGTTCACGCAGGCTGTCAAAGAAAGGGTGTGCACATGCCTCCAACTGAGGAAGAAGGAAAAAATGGAAACTTAAAGCCTTGTCCCAAATCATTCACCAAAAGCTTCAGAAGTTCACTCACGTTGTCCAAAGGCATAGTCCACAGAAAGGAACTGTGAACCTTTTTGTTAGCCTTTTATTTCTCCTTTCAGATTGCGACATACAACAACATTACCCCATTGCCTTTGAGGCTCCCGTCCATGACGGGGTATGGGAGGTTGGATATACGCAACCATACACATGTTAGAAACACACAGAGGTGGTTTCCCGATGACCCATAATGAAAATTGCGTCAACCTGTATCGATCAACTACTACTTCACAAGATAAGAAGTGTATCCAACTTAGTAAGTCATTTTGTTTTATTCCATCATATTCCAAAGTCAAAGAAGAGAGTGTCATTTCAGATTGCGACATCGATCCAGAAAATGCATTAACATTATACAGATCTACTAGTACCAACAAGACAATGCAGATGCCCAACATCAAACGGTGTATCATTGATCACTAGTTTCCGAGAAAATTAATCAAAACATCCAGTGCAAAGCTTTTTTTTTTTTTTTTTTTCAAGTGCAAAGCTAAAAGTTGCAGAGACGTGATAAAGAGCAGCACTTAAATGGGTGTTAAAAAAGGGAGAATCCATATAAGCAAATCTAAAGAAGCATCAGCCACTATGGTTTCTTATCGTGAAAGCATCATGCAATATAAGCAATATGCCATTCGTGTACCAACAGAAAAACCAAGAGCTACAAGTTTCTGCAACAAGCAATAGACAAAAGGTCCAAAAATGACAAACAAGAATGCTTGATAAACGCTTGTAAAAATACTACAATCATACTTACAGCAGTGCAGCGAAGAGATGGAGAATATTGGAGGAGCCTTGACACTAGATCCACAGCTTCTGCAGGCATTTTTGTATGAAACACCTAAAAACCAGCAGATTGAACTCTTTTAACTTGATCCTATTTATGAAGAAAGTTCTAACACATTATATGAAAATTGATGAAGGCCAAAAAGTTGCTAAATAAGCTAAGATCCTAACCAGAAGTCATTTAAACAGACCTTGTGCCAAGGATGAGCTTTGATCTGAGGAAACTTAAACTCGCTGTAGTTTGGATTCATGCACTTTATTTCCTCTCTGGTAGGTGTTCCCAATATCTGGTAATTATAACCAAAATAGGCAATTTACAATATGAGCAAAAGAGAATGGTATACATAAAAACCATTAAACATGACATAAAAAGAAGCCATACTTTGATGATTTCCACAAGCTGATCCACACCACTTTCCCCAGGAAAGAGAGGCTGCAAAAAGTGCAAATCAATCAGATTTTGTTTGCCTATGCCTCAACAATGTTGAGAGCCATCATAAAAGGTAAAGAAAAGAAGCAGAACCTTCCACAAGAAAAGACAACAATAGTACTGCTGAGCCATAATGTGCACATGTATCAATAAACATAAGCTCAGAGAGGGAATTTGAAAAATCAATTGGACATCAGTTTGAAAAGGCTATAAGACACGAACTAAAGTTAGATTTTCATGAGAGATTTCCAAATATTTTGACTGTAAAACAAAATACATCAGCAACTAAAAAATCTCATAGCTAAACCAACTCACATTTAAAAAAAACACACACTATATAAATAAATAAGAAAGGAGTATAACACATCCACCTACCTGTCCAAGAAGTAGCTCAGCCATAACACAACCAACAGACCACAAGTCAATCGCAGTTGTGTACTCTGTAGCCCCGAAGATCAGTTCAGGGGCTCTATAGTAACGTGAACAAATGTATGAAATATTTGGTTCACCAGGCACCTATGCAAAGAATCCAACATTATCTTCAAAGCAAGACCAAATATACATTACAACAATAAAAGAGAACGACAATTGAACTGAGAAAATTTTTCAGCAACTTGTAATTGAAAAAACTTCAGCAACTAATAAAAAGCATAAAATTTACCAGCATCTTCGCACTTCCAAAGTCGCAAACCTTCAGCTGATGAGTATGGGGATTAACCTGCACTCAGATGAGACATGTCATTGTAAGGACTTTCAACTTCAAAAGAAAGGAGAAAAAAGAGAGAAAAGAAAAGAAGTCAATAGCACTCAAGGCAATATGCTAAGGATGAAAAAACACCAAATAACTTAATCAGGTTCGAAAAAATAACAGCAGTAACAAAGATTAACATCCCTAGTTTGATATTCGAATAGTTTTGCACGTAAAATTTTGTAAGTGCTGATGAGAAAGTACAAGAAACCTCACCAAAAGATTCTGTGGTTTAATATCACGATGACAAACGCCAATTACTCGGTGAATATAATTAAGAGCCCGACACATCTGCACAGAAAGCAATTCTCATATGAAAGGAGGTACACTTGCAGGGACAACGGCCTAGTCCTTACCCAAAGACAAAATACAACTTTATAGATGGAAAATAAACAATAATAAATAATTCTATTCCACCTGGTAGGTGTACAGTTGTACATATATAAGCGGCATGTGATGATTCATTCTGGTATAGTGCCTTGAAACTCGGTAAACAGTCTCAGATACATACTCCAGAACAAGGTTAAGGTATACTTCATTCTTTTCAGTTGTGGAGTAGAAGCAATGCTTCATTTGGACAACATTTGGATGTTCTAGCAACCGCATTATTTGAAGTTCCCTGTTCTTGTATCTTCTATCTTGCAGCACCTTCTTTATTGCGACAGAATCGCCAGTCTCCAGACACTTGGCCTACAATGTTTGGGAATTTAAGGGCATGAAAGGAAAGTCAAAAAACAGCAAACCATGAGGTTTTTGCAAATAATTTGTTGAAGAAATAATTCTAGCCAACAGCATGCAAACATACCTGAAAGACAACTCCAAATGAACCAGTACCCACCACACGCTCAGCCATGTATGACGAAGTCTAGCAGAAAGGAGGAAATTAAAGAAACATTTAGCCAGGACCAAAAACAAACTTCAAGAACAAAAAAAGATCATTGATATTGCATGCCCAAGTGAAATCAATCTCCACGCATAGGTATACCTGCTTTTGCTGTCCATTCCGTCCACCTACTGAAGTCACGATTATTTGCCCTGTTTCTGTTCCATTTCCACAAACAACAGCAGGCTCCATATCCTACATTGGGATTATGATGCTAAGAAATTGCTAGGGCAAGCTCACATATAACTGAGCCAATATATATTACATTACACAATAAAAGGATAAAAACAAGCTCTTAGGGTCAACAATGAAAGGATAAAAACAAGCTCTTAGTGACCTTCATGTTTTCATCTTTGGCATCAGATTTATCATCTCTGATTTTCATTTCATCCAAATCTTTGGGAAGTTCATCATAACCAGACTTTTCAGGTCTAGCCCCGATATTTGATGCACTGGCAGCAGTTCCATCAGATGTGGAAGTTATTGGCTGTTGAGAAATAGTGACAAAATTATCCCTTGATTCTGATTCATTAGCAGGTCCCTCGTGTGCTTCTTGCTCAGTCTTCACCCTTTTTTGGCCAGAATCCCCACCCTAGTGAAATTTGACAATTTTGTTGTTAAAGATAAAACATGGAACATTAATATATTCACTTAACATGAAAAGTAGCAATTGCCCAGCACTAGTTAGCTCGGCCTGTCTGCCTTAACGGAGTTAAGGTAGACAAACTGCACCTTAATCTAGAATAACTTAAAGGAAAACAGCACGTATGGCTGTTACACTTACAATGGCATCAAGAGACATCAAGAATCACTGCGTTCAATTATGAGTGTAACTTAGCATGGGTTTTCTGTCAAGACCTTCGTAGCAAAATTAAGAGCCCCTATGTTCAACTCATGCATAAAATACAATAACATAAAATTATATATAACTATGTGTGTGTGTGTGTGTGTTGAACATGGAGTATGAAAAGGCCAAATTATATAGCAATTATCTCCCTCCACATATACACATGACAGAAAGGAATCACCAAGTCTTTACTCCCTCCTTCCCCAACCCAACAAGCTATGTTTCTTGTGAATTTGAGCTAGGAAGACGTGTCTGCAGCTGAAAAGAGAATTGGGGAACACTGCTATTTATATTTTTGAACAAATAAACCTACAAAACTTACTAAAAAGAAGCATTTTTCTCATATGAGCTCCACAAGATGATTATTCCAAAAAAGGAGGGGGGAAGAAAAAGAAAAAGGACACCAACATGCATCCTAAGAAACTGCAAGTCAGCAGCTATTATCCCTATCAAAAATTTATTCTCTTTTTTCAGAAACAGCTAAAGATGTCCCAAACACGCATATCTCCAGCTGGGAACTCAAAAAGAAATCGAGATAGCATAAGAAATCTGAAAGCTCAAAGTTTTACACGGCTAAGATAAAATCCAAACATTTTCCACAAATCAAAAATAAAGAAGAAACAAAGTATTACAGGATCTGAAATAGAAGATCGGCCGGAAGCAATGCTCTTGATCCGGCGCATCATATTCATTTATGATTTTTTTTATTCTTCCTTCTACTTCCAACAAGCCCAGATAGCTAAAAGTTGAAAGAAAAGGAAAGGGAAAAAAGGAAGAAAAAGAGAGCAAGCAGCACGCCAAAGAAAAACACTTTCTTCTCCCTTTCCCTTCACTCCCCCCACCCCTTTATCTCATTTCTCTCTCTCTCCCCCCCAACCAACTGAAAATCAAAATCCCTCTCTCCGAAACAATGATGAAAAAAAGGCTGGAGAGAGAGTACGAGAAACAAAAATTTCTAATGAGAGGCAAGAAAAAACTCAAAAAGATTCCTGTCTCTCTCTCCTCTGTTGCCTCTGCGGTTGAATTCAATGGAGACGCTGATAATCTGCAAAACGAATTGAGTAATTAGATAATTAAATATTTATTTTCTGACAGAAAAAAGTTACAAAATTGTTCAAATTTTGCTTTTTTCAATGGTCAAAGCAGATAATCTGCAAAAAGAAATGATTAATTAGATAATTAAATATTTAATTTATGACATTGAAAATCACAAAACTGTTCAAATTTTGCTTTTCCCAACGGTCAAAGTCTTAGGCCAAGGAACCTTGCCCAAGATTGAATCCTCAATAGGAAAAATCTTGGATTTAATAGTTTTTATACATAAAATTCTCTACCTATCTGATATAATTAAAACAATCACATGAAAGAAAAAATTCGCAGAAGAAAAGAGGGGAAATTTTATAATAATGTAGTCTTAATAAGAAAAACAATATGGTACGAATTAAAAAAATTCTTTCAACAATGAGGACATAACACTGGACGGCACTGTCAGTCGCGTCTATGTATTATAAAGGTCAAACGGTAAATTCACACAATGGAATTTTCATATGATTGTCATGCCACGAAAATGATGAGGGTGCCAAGTGATGTTGTATATATAGTGTTTGAATAACGAGTTAAGTCGAGATTCAAGCTAGATACATAAAATGGAGCAATTAATATGGTCTATCGCTATTCATGTGAGTCTAATGCGATTGGTTATGTCTACAACTTTTCTAGCATTTATGTCGAGGAAGACTTTGAACCAGCTCTATAAGTGACAATTCGTTGTGCAAGCCTTTCAGCTGTAGAGATAGATGTAATAGTGCATGATTTTTCACCACTCGAAGCAAATTTTATTGGCGGTGCTGTGGACATAGATATTATGGTCAGATCTGCAAATCCACTTGTTGGAAAACATTCATCACATGCAAATGTAGAAGATCAAACAAATAAAGAATGTGGAGAAAACAATGATGACGACCATGAACACGATGATGAAGAATTTGAAGACAATAAAGATGAAGATGATTATTTGGAGAAGAGGGTGTACGAAGAGGTCGAAGAAAAGGTGTCTTGGCCAGGGGTACCTCACTTTGGCAAAATGTTGCATTTTTAGAAGACTACAGGCGTCAGGAAGACGCACTCATTCATGGTTGCGACGTGCTTAGACACCGTCTCTGGAAAAATAGTAAACCTGATCACATAGAAGAGTCGATCTTATTCAAAGCCAAATAAGGCATGCAATATGCTGTGCAATTATGATTTGTTAAGTATAACTTGTTTTTCAATGTTATGGAAAACACAAAAGAATATTTGCACTTTAGGTGCTTAAATTGGAAAATCCAAAATTGTTAGTTGCGTTTTAGAGCAAGCTTGAGGCAAACACATTAATATTGGGAGATTGGAATTTTTCGTAAGCGTCATAGCTGCAGAAATATTAACATCATCTCGAATCACAGTAATGTCAATTCAAGAATACCTGAGAGGATGATTAGATAACACATTGGCTAAAATATGGACTTTGGAACTCAAGATATTCATGAATCAATAAAAAGGAGCTTGAATGGGGACATCAAGTACACAAAAGTATAGATGGAAAAAATCATCAATATATAGGCCCAGCCGAGCTCAACCGAGCTGTTCTGAGATGATATAGGTAGTTGCCGAGGTGATATAGTTAGCGGCTGAGGTGAAGCTACGTTGAGCAGATAAAGGAATACTACCTTGCCGAGGTGACATAGGCAAAGAGATGAAGAGCCAAGGTGAAGAGTAGCATAGAAATATAAACGGTCGAGGTGAATAAGAATGGAGAAGAATAGCCAGATTAAAGGTGTGCTGAACCAAGGTGACGAGGTGAAGGCACAACCAGTTAGCAGCGAAGCTAAAGATGAGCCGCATCACTTAGTCTTTTTACATGTAAATATAGTAGGCTAAGATCCTAACTGTATATTTGTCTGAGTCGAGCAGGTAACTAGTCGTTACCTTTATAGCCGTTAGGGATCACATCAAGTTACTGTAGATGAACAAGAACTACTGTAGAATAGAGATAAAGCCGCCAGAAGGAATAGAAACTCCTATAAAAGGAGAAAAACCTTGTAAATTTAAAAATTAACTTGAATGAATTCAATTTTTTCAATCTCGACAATATGGGAGCTAGAGTATTTTAAACCGCATGCTCCTAGTTATTATCATGGTAAGTTATTGTCTCCTTTACGACTGTAATTTAACCAGTATTGTTGTTAGTTTTAGTAGTTGTATTAGTGTTGCTGTTGAATTTTGGTCCTGATGTCAGTTGTACAGATTTGGTATCATTGGTGATGCATTTCTCATGTACAGAGCTCTGGATTTTATCAGCATGGTTCTTTTTGGAAGAATTTAAGATTAGGAAGAACTTTGTTCTTGCATCAGTTTTAGGATGAGAACCGTTGTAGTGAGGACTTCATTTTCTTCGACTTACAACGTTATTCTACTGATTTAATCCAACTGTTATTGACCCAAAAGTAATTAAACAAATGTTGAAAAGCTTTTTTGAAGCTCACAGGGAGATGGAGCACTCAGAATTGAATCATAAGCTGATTGGTTTGCATGTGGATAATGATGCTTTTGATTTTTGTTAATGAAAAGATCTCTTTATTGATAACTGTAGAATCTGTATAAGTAGCATTCTTTCAAAAAATAGAAAAAGCAAAAACACTAATGTCTTGTTTTATATAATCGGAGCTATGCCATTAGATTGTACCTATCTTGAATATCTTTGATTTGCTTGCGGTTTTTTTTTAATATATTCTAGTCAATACGGATTCTAACTGCCTCAGTAATTAGATTCTTGGCTTTCTCACTCTAGGATTAAAGTAGGGTGAGATCTCCTCACCGCGCGGCCCAGGACGCGACACGTGGCAGCAGTAGGGGTGGTGAGGCTGACCCTCATCCAGCCTCACCACCCTTCCTTTTTGCCACGTGTCGCGCAGTCACACACGCAGTGAGAGAGTAGCGGTGAGGGGATCCTATCCGGATTATCCAGCCTCACCACCCCCCTTTTTACCACCTGTCGCGCAGTCACATACGCGGTGATGGAGTAGCGGTGAGGGGATCCTATCCGGATTAAAGTAGCTTGAGATGGACGTTAAAGTAAGAGCGTTTAAGAAATATTCATAAAAATATTGTTATATTTTGAATTTCAACATATAGTGTAAATTACGTCATACATGTGATTCCCTACCAGGTTTATTTTGTTTGGATCCTTGTAGGCATGCTATGCTTGTCTAAATACTTTATTATCTCTTTTCTAGAACTATCTATATCATTGAATGTGTAAGTGGTTGTGGTCTATGACATATCTCAGTGGTTCCAGGTACGGGTTTTCGAAAAGAACGTCGTGGATTTGAATCTTGCCGAATGCAAGAATGTTTGAATTCCCTCCAAGCTAGCTGCATAATGTAGGAACACTATTGACCCGTGAAATGACTTGATAGACTGACAGGTCTGTCCGTCGGTTGTTCCTTCGGTGCCAATGGGCTCCTTGTGATGTCCATGTGCTATGACAAACTTCTACTAGTGGGCCCTGGGAACTTGATTTACATCCCTACACACCTTGTGAGACCAGGGGTGGCAGGGAAATGATGTTCCTGTGCTATGACAAACTTCTACTAATAGACACTGGAAACTTGATTTACATCCCTATACACCATGTGAGATCAGGATTGACAGAGATCCTTACTGGTTGGAGTTCAACCTTTTTTTTGTGCAAGTGGTTGTGAATTTATTACTTGACCTCATGGTCCAACTGGGCAAAGTTGGGCCCATGCTCTGGCCGAGTTATCAAATTGGGTCAAGCTTCATGCGATCAAGTCATTGGTTATCATAAAATTTATCTAGATTTTATACATCTAGTTCATGATTTGAGGATTGATAATGCAAGAGTAATATACCTGTTGGCATGAGATCTTCTCACCCCCAAATCTCTCACCTCATTTCCATCGCCCGCCACGTAACAGCAGAGGGGATGGTGAGGTTAGATGAAGAGGTGGGGAGGAAAATGTGTATGAGGAGAATGACTGCATGTGACGGACGATGGGGAGGAGGTGAGGAATTTGGGGGTGAGGAGATTTCATCCCACACCCGTTAACATTGGTAAGATTTTGCTTTTTCAAATGTGCAGGCACTCAAGCCTCACAAGGCAGTTCATTTGAAAGGGGATGAGCATGACTTCTTTATGCCTATTTCGTCCACCATCATGGCACCATTTAAACACGAAGTACAAAAGCCCAAAATTCGAGGCCTACAAAAGGAACTTCCACGTTATAAGACTACTATAGATATAACTCGACCATGTAAAACCTACACTGAAGGGGCAATTTGAAAAGGAAAAAAAAGGAAAAGAACAAGAAATACAAACAGCAGGGGAAAGCTCAAATTTTCCACAAGTTTTTCCTAGCTACAAGGATCTTTTCTCTTGAATGTGATTCGGGTTCTTTTTCATGTATGGTAGATGTCCATCTTATGGAGTGAGCAATGCCATTCACTTTGTCAATCACTTCTGGTAAATCTCGAATCACCACTTTTCCTTCTGGCCGCAATATTCTGTCCATCTCCACCATCAAATCCACAAGATTACACCTGCAGCCCAAACAAGAAGGAAAGACGATTAGAGCGCAATTCTGCTCGAGCATAGTTTCAGCAAAATTGAGAACATCATCTTCCTCGCCAGTGTTCTCCACGAGTAAAAGGGCTATTCATGAATCCTAATCTTGGGAGTCATGTCCTATTCATCTTGGTTGTTTACCAGTTCTTAGAGGAGGTTCATATAACACAAAGACCCTTTCTTGAATATACACAGAAAAGTAGAGTTCAGGGGAACAAAATGCCAGCTATGGAAAGAAGTATGAGCAACATCAGCAGCCGGTGGAAGGATTTAGAGCCTAAACGCAAGTGACTTGATAACTTGAAAGGAGCCCAGATCAAGTTAACAAACTCAATGACCAACAAGAAAGGGAAACAAAACAATACTTGCTATCACATCCTACCAAATCATCTTCTAACTCAATTCATATCACATCTTCCAATACCAAATCATGCGACGTGTGCTTATGAATCATTCATTTGCACAGATGGTATAGTCCAATAGAAGATGATAGGAGACCTTTGGCAGAAAGAACAGCCCAAAAACAAAATATAAAAATTTGTAACATGACGCAGAAGTTAAGTTCTTTTCAGTTTGAGTCACTCATAGAAGGATAAAGATCACTACTGTTATTTTACGGCTAGGGCGGAAGAAGAGGTTAAATTACTTAGTCTGCCAAGTAACTTGTATCTTTGGTTTGGCACCAGCAAAATTCACACCTTTCTTTGAAAAAAGGTCTCAAAAATCACACATTCACATTCAAAGCCACCTCATCAAGAACACTCAATAGAAAGGCTTATGTATTTACCTCATCTTGCCAGAAGGGTCCCTTACAAGAGAATCAATTCCAGTAACATGAATGAGATCATAAGTCCGTGGATAGGTGGACAAAGGCTCACACCTATTGATAATCAAACACAAAACAACTTATCAGTACTACTATAATCATTAATAAACTCCCTGGGGTATACTTTCAACAGCATAAGTCAAACCTATTCACCTTATTGCACAACACCAGAAAAGGAGGAAACAAGGTGGGAGAAGAGGGAAATATGCTTAACACAGGCCAAGTCAATTATGTATAGCATTATAGATCAAAAAGAGAAGGCGTTAAAGGAAGTATCAAGTCAAAAAAAAAAAAATTCTCATTCCCTTCTTATTTATGTACTACTTTGTCACATAAATACACACCCATAAGCATGCACCAAGTGTAAGAGGGAAAAAAAAGAAAGGGGGGGGGGGGGGGGGGGGAGAGAGAGATATTAAACCTTAAGATTCCAATGAAGTAAAACGGAGACAACACTCGGGAACGAATTGACTTTTATGTGTTTGATATCAAAGAAAGTTCCAAAGGGAATTAGGACATACCAATCATGGTAAATGCCAATAAGGCCTCTGTCATAGATGACACCCAAGGTTGAAGGTTTGCGAGCAGGGACCACATTCATCACCCAAACTGGATCGGATACCAATGCGGCAGCAAAGCCTCCAAACAGTGCATCCATGTCCAACACATTCCTAATTGATGGAGTTCCTAGTTTAATATGCAATTGATTCCTGTAGTATGCAACCCTTCTTACCCACCGTCGGGTATCGGCCTCAAAAACATCAATGCCATTTCTCATTGAGGAAGCTCTTGATGGAGCAGTAGTCAACCGCGCAGGCCATTTGGGGATTGAACCAACAGCATTATCTCCTCCAGATGATATCCTGGTTGCACATTTCTTGAGCTTGAAGTACCTGCATATCGCATATTATTAGCATCATTGTTTAACATAACTGATCATCGGCTGTTAGCATAAGCACATAATAACACAGCTTTGTGCTCCAACATCATAAAATTGATGCGAAATCCTTCAAAGGACAAGCAGTTGTTCCATTTTTATACAGGCATGAAAGGTGACTAATCAGAGTATCCCCTCCAATGGCAGAGGAGTTTATACTCAAAGTGGCATATGGATATAATGAAAGAAGTAAACGGAGGGAATTATGGAGAGAATTTAGATACCCAAACAAGCTTTATGGAGACAAAGCTTGGTTGATAATGGAAGACTTCAATATCATCCCAGATGAAAAAAGGAAGACAGGTAGAAAAAAGATAGATAGGAATGCAATTAGAGAATTCACCAAGTGGGTCCAAGACGTTGACATGGTAAACATCCCCTCTAGAGGATTTGAATATACATGAACAAAAGGGAAGAAGAAGATAGAGTTTACAGCAAAATAGACCACATGTTCTTTAATGAACATCGGAAAGGTCTTAACCTTCACTTCCAACTAGACTATGAGGCACCTATATCCTCATACCATTCACCTGGAGTCCTGTCCATCCATTTGAACCAGAAGTTTGGCTCTAAACCTTTCAAATTTATGAAGGATTGAATGAAGCATCCCACCTTTAAAGATACCATTGAGTAAGTTGGATGGAGACTGAAAGAGGAAACCCTTTAGTGACTCTGACCAAGAAGCTGAAGAGGTTAAAAGACCATCTCAGGATACTTAACAAGGAAAAATTTAGAAATATCACAAACAGGGTAGAAGCAGCTAGCCTGAAGTTGGAAGCAACTCAGAGTAGGTTAATAGAGGATCCCCACAACCAACAGTTTAAGGTTGAAAAAAAGAACACACAGGAGGGTTATACTAGATTATTAACCTTTGAGGAACCTTTCTTTCAGGAGAAATCAAGGGTCAAACGGATGAGGAAAGGGGATAAAAATACCAAATTCTTTCATAGAACTATTAAAATTTACAGTGCTAGGAATAAAATTCCCAGGTTGCAAAATGAGGAGGGAACTATGAAGAATATAGCCAAGTCCAGATATTGGCTATTGATTTCTTTGAAAGGTTGTTTACAGATCTATCTCCTCCAGATCACTCAACCAAGCATGGGCAGGAAAGACCTTGACTGAAATACAAAGTCAATCACTTAGCCAACAAGTCACAAGGGCAGAAATCAAAGAGACAGTATTCTCCCTTAAATCAGAGAGTGCACCTGGACCAGAAGGCTATTCTGTTGACTTCTTTAAATAGAAGTGGATTCTCTTAGGGGAAGACATTATGGATGCAGTAGAATATTTCTTTAGGGAGAATCACATATATTATCCTATCAATGCCACCTCCGTATACCTGATTCTGAAGGTTAACAACCCTATAATGACGAAGGAGCTTAGGCCTATATCTTGTTGTAGTGTCACTTATAAGGTAATATCCAAGATATTGGTCAATAGGCTTAAACCATTATTGCCCTCTTTGGTGAGTGAAAACCAGTCAGCTTTTTTAAATGACATGACAAATTCAAAATAACATCCTTCTAATGCATGAGATAGTGAAAAACTATAAGAGGTAAGGAGGTGCTAAGTGTTGTGTTATAAAGGTAGACATAATGAAAGCATTTGATACTGTGAGGTTGCAATACCTATTGTTGATCCTAAGGCTGACGAACTTCCCAGATAGGTACACAAAATGGGTAGAACCTTGTATTTCTACTGCTTCTTTCTCCATTAACTTAAACGATGTTTTAACATGTAACTTTAAAGCTTCCAGAGGACTTAGGCTAGGTGACCTATTATCCCCATTTATGTTCATCCTTGTAATGGAAGGCTTATACAGTTACTGAAAGGGAGAATCCTTCACGCTCATTTTTTCTTTCATCCTAGATGTGAAAAGCTAAACCTCTCATCTTTGGCCTTTGCAGATGATTTATTCATCTTAGCTAAGGCAGACACTCAATCAGTCACAGTAATAAAGGAACACTGGAGAAGTTTCAAGCTCTCTCTGTCTTGAAGTCTAATTTGCAAAAGTGGGAGGTTTGCACTTCAGGTACAACCTCCTAAAGGCAAACTGAGATTGCTCACATCCTAGGTATGTCTTTAGGGACTTTTCCTGGAAGATAACTTAGTGTCTCACTTATTGCAGACAAGCTATTATTCTCTAACTGCGGGCCCCTCATAGATAGGTTGACAACTTTGGTGCAAAATTGGCCAAATAAGAACTTGTATTATGGAGGGAAAATGCAGATAATAAATTCTATGTTAACATAAATTTTCAGGTACTGGACGACTTCATACTTCATGTCTAGGAAAATCATCAGAGAAATAGAGAAAATTCTAAATGGATTTCTATAGGAGAACACAAGAACGACAAAAGTCAAATGGTCTACAGTATGTCAACCTAAGGATAGAGGTGGTTTGGACATAACTGACCAAACCTCGATAAATAATGCCTACATTATGAAAAACATTTGAGACATCTGCCAGCTGAAGGAATGTCTTGGGTTAAGTGGATCCACACGGTTATTTTGAAAGGGAAATCAATATGGGAAGCAAAGGCTTGACCCTCAGATTCTTAGAATGGAAGAGAACTTTGGTGGTTAGAGACATATACGAAGATTGTGTATGCAAGGTGATATAGAATGGTGAGAACACCTCTTTTTGAAATGACCCATGACATCCATGGGGTATTCTGAAATCAAGACTCCGGATTTGAAAAAGAAATTGTTCATTGCTGATAATGCAAGAGTCTCTTCTGTCTTAGAAATAAATGAATGGAGATTACTGTATGGTAAAGGATGGGATGACCAGGTAATACAATTCAGCGTTGCTTGTAGGAGTATAAACAGGAAGCAAAGGGAAGAATGTTGAAGATGGAAGCCAAGCAATAAATTCTCTGTAAAGGACGCTGTGAAGGTCATTCAAACATCTATGCCTTCAGTAAACTGGAGTAAAATTGTTTATGTAATCATTCTCTTCCACTTATGCAATCATCCTACGGATTGCATGTTGGAAGAAAATTAAAACACTGGATAAACTTTTGAATGGGGTTTGTCTCAAATTAATGTGTCTTGTGTGACAAGTGTGTTGAATACCAGGATCATCTCTTTCTTCCAGTGTCATTTCTTCGACCAAATCTGGAATTCTTTGTTGAACCACATAAATAGCAACTTCAGGATGCTAGGATGGCAGAACATAGTTGGCTGCTCAACTCTGATACTCCTTGCAGTCAAAGCTACAAAAGGATATAGCAAGGTTTGGATTTTCATCAACTGTATATCACATATGGAGGGAAATGAATAGAAGAATCTATCAGCAAACGGGGAAGGATCATAGAATTGTCCTTAGACTCTAGAGAGCATCTGCTATGCTGCAGTCACTTGGAGAGGATACAAAAATAGAAGGTTCAATTGGGAGCTTGCTATCAACCTTGGATTATCAATAAAGATCTTCACCAAGTCAGGTTCAACAACAGCCTCACGATCATCATCATGCGAAGTTCTGAAGAAGCATCTGCCACATTTGACACAACTACTCGATCTCTCCAACTGCTGGCTGTGTTCACTTATTCTCTTTGTCTCATCCTTATCAATATTAGGTAATGCTACACATCTATTGTAACGAGGTACCTCTGGAGCTGCTGTCTTAATGTCCGGCTTGGGGATTGCAGCATCTTGATATAAAGTGTGGAAAGCTCTGTAGAGCTAGTACTGCTTTGGTGCCAAAATATGCAATCCCTAAGTCCTGAACCCATCCACTCCAAAAGGGTTGATTTTGGTATCCCTAGTATAGCCAGAATTTGAGTTCTGATGGATCCCTACTGTTTACCATTTCAAGATTGTCTTTCTTGGTATTCTGGAAGTGGTATTTGCGGGCTCAGTTGCATACAAGCTTTAGGACTTGTATAGTGTTATATTTTGTAATTACCTACCTCAGAAGAACGATATTCCCTTGCTACTTTTGATGCCCAGGTTTGCTTAACTAGGCCATGGTTTAGATTTTCAGTTTATGTAACAT
>AP025043.1:4956888-4989023 GCA_036186865.1 Eustoma russellianum
GGGGGGGGGGGGGGGGGGATTTTTAGGCACTATTAGCATAGCTAGTGATAGAAACCAACTTTCAGTGCTATTGCATTTTGAGCAAGTTGTGCTTGTTGTTGCTATCCTCAAGCAAATTATGATGTAATTCCGCCTATTTTGGCTCTTTTATGAAACTGAACGTACCAAAAAAAAAATAGATTACCATCCAGCATTTGGATCATCAGATTCAGGACACAATCCAACACCAAATTCATTTTGGTCTGGAAGGCATGAATCCGTGCTAGGCTTTTTCCATATGGCAGTGTTGCCATCCACAACAATCAGTTCATAACACAATGCTCTTCCCACGGCTTGGAGATCTGCCCATTCTTTATCTTGTTTTGTCCACTGAACAGGCGGGCCAGATATGACCAAATAGCCTCCTGGGCGAAGCAAGCGATCAACTTCTAAAAAGTATGTTGCATCTGCAGCAGAGAATCTTTTAATATCATGAAAACATAAATCCAGTAGCAAACTTGCAGAATTAAACATGGCAACAGAGGAATAACTCACTGTAGGCAGTGAAAGGAATTAAGCATCTAGAACAGTGCACCAAATCAAAGGAGAAAGCAGGAAATGGAAGTCTGTGAGTGCCAAGCATGGCAACAAACGCTGGTATTCCTCTTTCAAGTGCAAACTGTATCTGGGCTTTGAGCGAATCTCTTGGTGCAAAAGAAAGTGGAATAATGTTTTCTGCAAGTAGGTAACCTCCAAAGCTAGCTACCTACAAGAAATAACCAGTACATAGCTTTTACAATAATATTTACCTGAAGGGGGGAGAGGAAGTAAGAAATACACAAGAAGTTGGAATTATTTACCCCACATCCCATATCAAGGGCTGTCCTCAGAACTCCTCCAGCTACCGGAATGTATTGCTTAAGTTTATCAATATACTGTACAGCTCCCTCAGGGAACATAGTTCCACCTCCAGGAAATATAAAGTAGGGACCCTCTATTTTCATCCATCCTTGGTGGCCTTTCCTATCAGCTATTTTATTGTAAGGCATATTGTCATGCCATATCTGCAGTCATAAAATGAATCATTCAACAGAATCTGTTGAAGTATTTAAGTTTAGTATTTAGATTTATTTTAGTCTTTGTACAAAATACAATAAATTAGTATACTATCACAAGTGGGGGTTCAACCCACTATCTTGGAAGGTGTGTAACGGTAACTTCCTTGTTACCGTTGTAGTCTAGTATTTAAGGAGAAAGTGTTGCTGTGTAAAATGCTTGCTGAAGAATCAGCTTCTGTTAGAACAATAAAATACTTTTCATTCCTTCAAACATTGAATTGATCTATTCTATTTCTACTTGTATTAATTTCTTCATGGTATCAGAGCATTTATTGCTAGAAGATTATATTCATCTCTGTTTCAGATTATAATTCTGAAGGAATTACTGGCTGTATTTATTTCTCTGAGGATCAATTCAAGGCTATTGCAGTATAGCTTGTTCTGGTTTATCTGCAATTTTTTCTGGTGCTGTTCTTTCTCCAGAACAATTATCAATCTCTTTTTCGCAGTATTGCTCCTCATCCAGAAAGAACAGAAAGTATCAAAAGTCAGTCTTCTACATCTCTGCTTCTCGGATCTACGTTTCTCCATTGAAACAAGTTTTTTTTTAATTTTTTTTTTCTTCTCTGTTCCCTCATTCAAACAAGCAGACTATAATTCAGTCTAAATTTGGTGGGTTCTTCCAGAACAATCCACAGTTTTTTTTTATTATTATTCTATATTCCTATGCATGCGTCCTACATGCAATAGTGTATGTGTCTTACATGCAATAGTAAACTTGCCACGTAACACTACACTTCACCACGTTACCCATTTTTTACAATAAATTCTCTATTATTTTTTTTTTGTGGGAGTCTGTATTGCTCCACTACCCACTAACATCCATGTACACTAAATTTTTTATTATTTCTTGATGACCGTGCCTCTCCACTAACCATTATTTCTCTACTTCCGATATACACAGTATCCCAACTATATTCACAAAATCTGCTTTATCACCTCTTGTCATATCACCTTTTGTCCTCCACTTTCATATCACTGCAACCTCACGTGGGTTCTTACCTTCTCTCTGTTTATTTTTTAAATTTGCTTTCTACTATTCTGTCAACAAGTACTACCCTTTCTATCACACTACATCACCTTGGGTCCAACGTTCCCGCTCACAATTTCGGATTCTCTTCCTATATCTAATCTTCACTCCAATTTCAATCTACTACCAAAACCCAGTCTCTTGCAAAATTACATTTACTAAACAAAGTGCTTAAATGGCTGATCCTGTATCGTCTACTGAAACTTCAGCATCTCATGTACCACCTACTGAAACTCCTATTCAGCCTACTGAAACTCCTACTCAGCCTTCACTTCCTGCATCGTTTGATGGTCAGCCTGTTATGATTACTAACCACAAATTAACAGGCTCAAATTACTTATCTTGGAGTAGAGCGGTGGAGATGTTTATTGTTGGGAGAGGGAAAGATGATTACTTGTATGGCGAAATTACTGTCCCTTCGTCTACTGATGCTAGATTTAGACAGTGGCGTTCTGAGAATTCCATGATTATGTCATGGCTCATAAGCTCTATGACACCTGAGATTGGGGAAAATTTTATGTTATACACATCTGCAGCTGAAATCTGGAGAGCTGCTAAGGAACTTTATTCAAAGCGAGATAATGTGGCCGAAATCTACGAATTGGAGACTAAGCTAAATGAGATTCGTCAAGGTGATAGCTCTGTAAGTACTTACTACTCTCAACTTACAAAACTATGGCAACAGATTGATACTTTTGACACTATTCCCTGGACAACTTCTGCTGATGAGAAACTATTTAGGCAGTTCCTTGAGACAAAAAGAGTGTTTCGATTCCTGAATGGACTTAACAAAGATCTTGACTCTGTGAGAAGTCGTGTTTTAGGTACCAAGCCCCTGCCTTCTCTTAACTCAGTTTTTTCAGAAATTCGACATGAGGAAAGTCGACTAAAAGTAATGATGGGTTCCCAACAGGGTTCAGTTTTAGAAAGTTCTGCTCTAGTTTCCAGTATACCTCATCCTAATGGTTTATCTCAACAATCTGGTTCCACTGGCCTCTTTACTAAACGTAGCTCTGGGGGAGGGACTGGTAAAAATAGGTATAAGCCACCTCAAACCGTTTGCAAATTTTGTAGTAAACCTAGACATAAAGTCGAGAACTGTTTTAAGCTACAGAGAATGACGCAATCCCAACAACAAAACCCAGGAGCTAGATTTAATTCCCCTCAACAAGGACAATCTTTCCGCATGCAGCCAGCATGGGGTTCTCAACAACAATCCAGTTCAAATCCCCGATTTACTCCTAACTGGGGACCATCCAATGGAGCAACTGCCAATACTGCCAACTGTACTATGAATACCGAACCTCAACTACCTACACAGGATCAACTGGCAGCACTGATGAAGTTTCTGTCTCAGAAATCTTCAATGACGGAGTCTCAAGTATCAAACACTGAATTCACAGAGCCTGTTGAGATGCAAGCTACAATGGCTGCCACAGGTATTAGGTCAAGTGATCCCAGACGCTCATGGATTATAGATTCAGGAGCATCTGATCACATGACCTTTAACATCTCTATTTTATGTTGCTATAAAGTTTTTTCTACGCCAAAAATGGTTAAAGTAGCTAATGGGTTAGATCTTCCGGTCCTTGGCACTGGAACTGTATATCTCTCACCTACATTATTGTTACGTGAAGTGTTATATGTGCCCAAACTAAATTTTCAGTTAATATCAATTGGAAAATTAACTATTGATAATCAGTGTCTAGCCTTGTTCTCATCTTCTACATGTTTTCTTCTGCAGAAAACTACTTGGAAGATGATTGGCAATGCTAACAAACTAAATGGGCTTTACATCATCAAAATTCCAGAAAGTGAACAAGTTTTTGCTGAATCTAAGACTGATAATCAGATGATTCCTAGAAGAATTGGCTCAGAAACTGGATGTCATGTTTTTTCTAGTTTTGGGACTAATTCTTGTAATAGGAAGAAGACTATTCATCACATTTTGCTATGGCATTATAGACTAGGTCACCCGAATTTTTTGTACCTTAAGAAATTGATGCCTAATCTATTCACCCAGGTTGATCTAGCTGAACTAAAATGCGAAATTTGTATTTTGGCAAAACATCCGAGGGTAAGTTATTTACCTAAGGGGTATGAATCTAGTCTTCCTTTTAACTTGGTACATTCGGATATATGGGGACCCTCTAGAGTCTCCTCTTTGAATGGAGCAAAATGGTTTATTACATTTGTTGATGATCATACACGCATTACTTGGGTATATTTGATGAAAAATAAAACTGAAGTTTTTGACATTTTCAAGAAATTTATTACACTTGTTCGGAATCAATTTAATACTAATGTGAAAGTCCTTCGGAGTGATAATGGTACTGAGTACCTTGAGCAACAAATGAAGGACTTTATGACCTTGAATGAAATTCATCATCAAACATCTTGTGTTTATACACCTCAACAAAATGGGATTGCGGAAAGGAAAAATCGCCATTTACTTGAGGTCACAAGATCTATAATGTTTGCTAGATGTGTTCCTAAATATTTATGGGGGGATGCATTGCTTACGGCTACATATTTAATTAATCATATGCCTTCAAGAGTCTTATCCTTTAGAACACCTTATCAAAGTCTATTACAGTCATATCCAAATACAAAACTATTGTCTATGCTACCATATAAAGTTTTCGGATGTGTAGTATATGTTTTCATACCATTACATCTCAGATCTAAGTTAGATGTGAAGACAGTTCGTTGTGTATTTCTTGGATATTCTAGTACACAAAAAGGATATAAATGTTATTGTCCTATTTCTAGGAAAATATTTGTATCACTAAATGTAAAATTTGATGAACAGTCTGCATATTACGCTAATCACTCAGATGGTTTAAAGACTGGTTCTAGTATGGCTGATTATTGGAGTATTTTAGATGTTTTTCCTTCAGGAACATCACATCTGCCTCACGGGATACAACAAACTGAGAATCCCGCACATGAAACTGAAGACAAAGATACTGGTGAAGCTGATGTTAATCTACAGAATCAACAAATGATCCCATATACTGGATCTGATCGTCCGGAGCTTCCCATTACAAGAGTATATACACGGCGCAATAATACTAATGAAGGTTTGCAGATTTTACCCTATGATCCTGCTCCGGGTAATACCTCTCCTGCTCTCAATGATAATTTACCTATTGCCTTAAGAAAAGGAGTTCGTGAGTGCACAAAACACCCATTGTACACTTTCGTTGCATATGATAAACTAGGCAGTAAATTCAAGACTTTTACATGTAGTTTAGATGAAGAATCTGTTCCTACATCTATTCGTGAAGCTTTAGAAAGTCCTATTTGGACTGCTGCTGTCAATGACGAGTTACAAGCATTACTGAAAAACAAAACTTGGGAGTTAGTACCACTCAAGAAGGGAATAAAGACGGTAGGTTGTAAATGGGTTTTCACCATCAAGTATAATACTAATGGAACTATTAATCGGCATAAAGCTAGGTTGGTAGCTAGGGGATTTACTCAAACATATGGAATTGATTATTTGGACACATTTGCACCTGTAGCTAAATTAAATACTATACGCATTATCTTTACTTTGGCAGTTAATTTGGATTGGCCTTTGATTCAATTGGATGTTAAAAATGCTTTCTTAAATGGAGATTTACAGGAAGAGGTGTACATGGATATCCCACCTGGACTTAAGGTTACTAGCAACCGGCAACTAGTATGCAAGCTCAAAAAATCTCTATATGGTCTAAAACAATCTCCCCGAGCATGGTTTAAGAGGTTCACTAAGGCTGTAGTAAAGTACGGTTTTATACAAACACAAAGTGATCATACCTTATTTGTTAAATTTTCTAATGCTACTTTACTTACTGTTTTGATTGTGTACGTCGATGATATTATTCTTACTGGAAATGATCATCTAGGAATACAGAATATCAAGTCTCATTTGTCACGAGAGTTTGAGGTTAAAGATCTTGGAAGTATAAGGTATTTCTTAGGTATGGAAGTGGCTAGAACTACTAACACTATGTGTATTTCACAAAGAAAATACATCTTGGATTTGTTAAATGAGACAGGTATGTTAGGATGTAGACCAGTTGCTACACCCATGGAATCGGGATATAAGTCACGCAAGGATTGGGATAACACTCCTATAGATAAACTTAGATATCAACGATTGGTAGGAAAACTTATTTATCTTTCTCATACACGGCCTGATATTTGTTATGCTGTTAGTTTTGTTTCACAGTTTATGCATAATCCTACTAATGAAAATCTTAAAGCTGCTTTACGTATTCTTAGATATTTGAAGGCTGCACCTGGACAGGGATTATCATTCACAAAAAATGCAGATAGACAGCTTCTTTTATATACTGATGCGGATTGGGCAGGATCAAAGCTGGACATGCGCTCTACCACTGGTTATGGCGCTTTTCTATGGGGAAACTTAATAACGTGGAGGAGTAAAAAACAGAATGTTGTATCAAGAAGTAGTGCAGAAGCAGAACTAAGAGCCTTAGCCCTTGGAGTATGTGAAGGATTATGGATCAACAGAGTTTTACACGAATTACATCAAGATATTAGTATGCCCATTCGAATCTACTGTGATAATATCTCTGCTATTAACATGGCTGAAAATCCTATTCAACATGATAAGTCTAGACATGTGGAAATTGACCGTCATTTTATTCGGGAGAAGATTGAAAACAATATTATTAGATTGGAGCACATTTCAACGAAGCATCAAGTTGCAGACATCTTCACCAAACCAGTATCCACTCAAATCTTTCTCACACATGTAATCAAACTTGGTAGTATTAACATATACACCAAGTTTGAGGGGGAGTGTTGAAGTACTTAAGTTTAGTATTTAGATTTATTTTAGTCTTTGTACAAAATACAATAAATTAGTATAGTATCACAAGTGGGGGTTCAACCCACTATCTTGGAAGGTGTGTAACGGTAACTTCCTTGTTACCGTTGTAGTCTAGTATTTAAGGAGAAAGTGTTGCTGTGTAAAATGCTTGCTGAAGAATCAGCTTCTGTTAGAACAATAAAATACTTTTTATTCCTTCAAACATTGAATTGATCTATTCTATTTCTACTTGTATTAATTTCTTCAGAATCTATGCCAATTGTGGTCATTTTTTTTACAATCACATCATTGAATGACAACCAATATAGAAGGGAATATATTAGATTCCACCAACCACCGATGCTAATGTGGGATGGGCCAAAAAATGAAATCTTTGAGCTAAATAGTGCACACTCACATACACATATATTGTCCTGTTTCATTGCTTTGCTAATAATGCTTCCATAGAAATTTGTCAGATCTTACAGTTGTAAGGACTTTAAGGTGATCTCAGGAGAAACTTTAACAATGCAACACCGTCTTGTGCAACACCGTCTTGTAGTTTTGGATGTATAGAAAAAATTAAGAAACTGAAGCATACATTCAGGTTATTATTGAGTTTATATATGGACCTTCTTATACAGAGGATTTGTACAATAGCCTCCAACGGCTATAAACTGCAAATGGTCTAGTGAAACCTAACGGCTATGTTTTGATTAAATCACTGAAATAGTAATTTATACAAGTATGTATTCTATATGTTTTTGTATATGCATACTGTATATGCATATGTGTATTTATTGTTCCTTTCTGTACTCCCCCTATGTTTATGCAAGTTTGACCACTAATTCTAAAATATTTTTATACTAACAGGCTTGGTTAATATGTCATGCTATTTGATTCTTTGAGGCTACATGCTATATACGGATAACTTTGGCTTCAATCATCTATATTATGAATCTTCTCTCTTATGAATGTATGTCTACTTCAACATGCTTTGATTTATCATGGTGAACTTGCTTTTCTGGCATACTAATAGCAGACACTTTATTATAATATATTCTAGAGTAGTATTATAATATATTCTAGAGTAGTAACTTTTTGTCTCAGTTCTTCAAGAACTCTTTTGAACAACAATCCTTCACATAAGACAAGTGCAAGTGCCCTAAGTTCTACCTCCGCACTGATTCTTGCCACTACTGGTTATTACTTATTTCTCCAAGTGACCAACCTTCCCCAGATAAGTACAATAGCCTGTAGTTAACCTCGTATCTTTTTTGATCCAACCTAATCTACATTAGTAAACATCTAAATATCCCTGCTTTCAATCTTACTGAGGTATAAACTCTGCCCAGATGTTGGCTTTAGATACATGAGAGTTCTCAAAGCAGGCGCTCATTACTAGGATCATGCATTAATTGACTTACGGAATCTACTCCATAATATATATCTGGCCTAGTATAAAACAAATAGATTAATTTACGAAATCTGCTGCATACTCTTGAGCTTCTAGCAGTATACAGTTGACTAATAATCAAACCTCCAGCTGGACAAATTACATCTCCTAAAATCAATGAAGCATTATTGACCACTTGAAATACGGAATTCTCAGGCGTACTGCAAGTCGAACTCATTTTAAATCCAATTCTGATGCAGAACAATGAAATGCATTTTATTGTGGACGAAAATTCCACATTCTATGTACTAAGAAAAAGTTGGAACAGAACCTCTGGAATCTCATATTGAGAACAAATTTCACTGCCACAGTAGACACTATGTTACATAGCCGCGAACAAGAAAATTCAAAGTTGATAAATATGGAAACATATGGTTTGATATCTAGCAGTAAATAGATTATGTTACATAGCCGGGAAAAATGAAATTCAAAGTTGATAAATATGGAAACATATGGTTTCATATCGAGCAGTAAATAGATTAATTACATCCAATCCCTATGCAGATTTTATATGCTCAAACTCAAGAAAAAAGAATCTCATGCTTCTATCAGCCAAAGAGAGTTAATATGTCAAATTCCAATTTGTTTGCAGAAACAACCTCATGCAAAAAAGGATGGTTGAAAGCAATCACACCCGTCATCACTGATCGGATTGATCTGACTCAAGAACAATGAGAAATTCCTTTTGACACTGAAATAAAGATGGTAATCTAAGCTAGCTTCATGGATACGAAAAAAAATTGATGGACAAAACCACGTAAAGGCAATATAACTGGTCATACTTTTCAAGAAAAACACATTCAATTTTAACAGAGGTTCAATATCATGCTACTGCATCATGTAGTAACTGCACATGATTCACGCAGACGAAAATCTTAATTATTAAGACCCCCTAGATTTGCCAAGACTGCAAGCAACGGTAATTGCATACACAATTTGAATGCCACATGTATTCAGCTATGTCTTCTTTATTTTCACATATGATAGGGCAGCGGTTGAACTTGGTTCCATAAGCAGTTGCTGATAATTAAAATTATGCAGCAATCAGTAAATCATATATTGCCAAGTTAACAAAAATTTGACTTGGTCCGAAGAGGTAAGAGAAGATGTGATTGGTCAACAGAATTGCCACATATAGAGGATATAATGTTATTTAGTCAGATGAATTTCAACCGACAGAATTTTGGGACAACATGGGACATTTTTAACTTGGATCCTTCCTTTTTCTATAAACTTGACGCAATCTCTAATCTATTTAGCTTGAATACATAAAATGTCTCCTCCTGTAATCAACAGAAAGAAGATAACTCATTGGCTTTACACTTGCTAGCATCTCGTCCATTTCATGGCAGCAAGCAATTTTTTCCCCTCTTGTACCTTTAGACTATGTTTTTCATGCATTCTAAAGCAGAAAGGAAACTTCTTGTGCTCTCAATTTACATAAGCGATAGAAAATTAGTCAATCCAATCCTTGGACAATGATCACTTCCTGAACAGAGAATAGGATACACTGCAATGAAGTCAATTGAAAATCGTGTCTTGGGACTAAACCGACACATCAAAACAGTGCAGCATTACAGCGGAGGACTTACCATAAACACAAGCCATATCTAGCCCTTTGATTTTGCTGTGATTCACTTGATGTTGAAAAAGCATTCGGCTAATATTTTTGTGATATTGAGATAAATTCCCAAACATAGGTAATGTACAAAAGTAAAAAAAGAAAATGAAATTTCAATTCATATCACTTCCCAAAAAAAAAAAAAAAAGGAGCAAACAACAGTGGATATGGAAACAATATTACTAGTGTGGACATTTCGATCATTACTTCATATACTTTTTCTAGGTGTGATGGCATTCAACAACAGTGGACTGATATTAATAGCCAAAGACCTAATTTGTATATAAAACACAATAATCGACCATCATTACAATTCATCACGAAATCATAAGGCGAAAGAGGTCCACATCATTCACGATCCCATTCTCAAAGCATACTTTCAAAGTGAGAAACATTATTCCTAACAGTAAAAGTTGTTGGCTTAGATCATATTACCTTATGCAAGCTATCAGGCCACGAAACAGAAACTCGGTAGCTCTTTGGGTTGGGAATGAGGCAAAGAGGGGTCTGCTCCGGCGGAGGGCAATGCCTTTCACGGTAAAAATTCATCTCTCTACTTAATTGACTATTGATCCTGGGATCTTCACAGGGCATATGGTCGAGCATTTCAGCCGGACAATATTCAAGAAGAGGCCCACCTGTAGATTCCACCTTAGACACCAGACGGGCTCTCTGCCCCGGATCCACAGCACCCATAGAAGCTCCGAGCAGAGCCTGCTGGCCGACAGCGGCAAGAGAATTCCCAAGGGAAGTAAATACCAGGAGGAAAAATAGTATAACTGTCCCCAATAACGCTGCGGCCACAATGTCTAGCAAGCGCCACTGCCGCATGTGGCGCTTGGAGGAGTGGAGATTCAAGTGACCCATTTTCAAAATTAACTTCAAGATCTGCTCAACAATCCAACTTCAGCTATTTTTCTCAACACAAAAAAAAAATTGTATAGATATATCCTTCTCTTAAGAAAAAAAAGATGCAACTGAAAGAGTTGGATAAGAAGTGGTTTGATAGACTAACGTATATAGAAACCTAAAGGTGAAGATTTTGGATCTTTGATTGGTGAGTTGATGTAGATTTTTGTGTTGCTTGAAAGAAATTTACACAAGATTTAAGGCAACTTCGTAATGATCGATTATTATAGGTACAGAAACATGGGCAATGGGGATTAGAGCTGAAATCTATTGGGGGTTATTCCCCAAGAAAAGATTGAAAAAGATCAGAAAAACATAATAAAGTTAGTTGCCGGAGGAAGGCAACGATTGGGAAGACGACGACAAAATCTGACAACTCAGAGGATTTGAGAGTGAAGGGATAGAGTGGCAAAGGAGAAATGACCGGTTCTTCTCCGGTCAACATTTCTTGACTCCTGCTGTTTCTCCTGAAAAATCCCCAGTTTATTTGCACTCTTTTGGTTTTTATCTTTCTTTTTTTAATAGTATCTTCCTTTTTTAGGAAAATAAAATCCATAACATATTACTGTATGGAAGCGAGGATCTAGGACGCTGTATATGGTAAGTCAACGATCTACGTATACTGATGTGTTTAACCTTTTATGTTGTTCAGATATCAGAAGTCCTAACCTTTTATGTTGTCCAGATATCAGAACTTCCCACGCAGCCCCTAGCGTCTTAACGAACCGAGCTGAACTGAATATTAAGTTTTTGAATTCAGATTTATTTAGTTAACTAACTGTGCGTCTGGATTTGCTTACCGTAACGAGCTACAAAATTGGTTCGAGTTCAGCCCGAAAATACTATTACTGTTTAAACGAGCCAAACAGTTCGCGAACAATTCGACTCATTTTAGTAAACGAACCCAATTATGCATTTGAACTTGGCTCGTTTAAGTAAAATTAACAAACGAACTCGAATCAAATACGAATAAACTCAAACAATTCACGAACAATTCGGTTCGATTAACACCTCTGACTCCTCCTGGTTGAGTTATATTTGGTTTAATAATTATAATAGTAGTATATTATTCAAATCTTTCAGTTGATACTTAGATTGTGAATAGTTTGTAGTTAAAATTTGATATATTACTTCTTTCAATTTTTGTAATGTGTTATTTGATATAATGTAGTTGGTTACGAACACTTTCATTATATCGCAAAGCGATCCGACTTCTCCCTGTACGATCCGACTTCTCCCTGTACCTTGCGCAAACGCGAGATGCCTAGTCTAACGCACCGGAAACCTCCCAATGCCGGGACAGTAAAGTTTTATTAATTTAGAGAGGTATTAATACCACGAAACTTTATTAATTTCAAGAGGTATTAATTAATAGATAAATTAATCAAAAATATGGTTCCATCAATATACTAATGAGGTAAATACGGATAATATAAAGATAAATATTGGTACATATTTCGTATCATCCAATTTTGTATCGTGAATATCTACTAAAATATTGGATAGAGAAAATCGTTAAAGAGACCAATCAAATACAGGATGAGATAAGTGTAAAATGATATTGATTGTATAACCCATTTTCAAATTTCTAAAGCTATCCAAACACTGCCAAATGACCCAGAGATCTGTGCAAAAGGCTCAAACGAGTTCTCTGTCTGCTACTATCAAGTTCTTGAGCAAATCAATAAATGGAATTAAAAATAAATGCCTTCCCTCATCCCAATTCCAACATATGATTGCTTCTGCAAAAGCCTCAAAAATGTTACTAAAAACTACTGATCCCTAACAGATCCAGCATATGATTTACAAAGCCTCACATGGACCACCTCTTCCCCTATGCTTTTCCCACAAACAAACAATCGACCAATTCCCTCTTTGCTGACATCCACCGGCCTCCATCACCATATATATCTTACTATCAATGCTTCTTTGTTCCCTTAGCGTTACACTCGTGCCTCAAAAGACTAGCCCTCAACAACATTGCTCTTACATCTCGATCGAATTCATTGCCTGTCTGCAGGACCCGCTGGAAAGTGGCATTCCTCTGATTTGCATACCGTGCATAGAGGATTCTGTTGTGGGAGTCAATTCGTGCCTGCATCCAACCAGCAATGGTGAATTAGGAAAGTACCATAAATTTATTGTGGGAGTCGGACTGATAAATTGAAAATGTCCAGATACCTGTATTTGGTTGTCAGTTATCAAAGCTTCGAGCTCTTTCTCCAATCTAGCAACGCTAGTCTTAAAAGCGTTGGCCATCATTTGAAGATCAACAGAAACAAAAGGGTGAGTGTACTGTATCAGAGCTTTACTTCGGATTTGATCATACAATGTCTCCACATGGTCATGCAAATGGATGTCAAGCATCAGGTTCGCTTTCAAATTGCCAAGATACTCGAGACATGAAGCATATCGACTGCAACACAGACCCCCAAACATGTCACAAAAAAAAGTATCATTTTTATGTACCTTCTCTGACGAAGGCTACACTGTTATATGAATGCAAGCAAACTATCTGTGATATGATGTTCTATCTATATCAAGCCCACTCTCATTCACCCTTGTTCAGCATCTGGACAATTACAACCAGATGACTAATATATAGAGTTCATCCAAGAAATAAACATTCACCATGGCATGGGTACATAATTTCTTCCTCCTATAATTGAAAAGCGATTAAAAAGCAATGGAGCAGCATTTGGTCGACAACAGCATAGGAAGGAAAATCTAAGGAATAAGTAAGAACATTAAATCTAACGAATAAGTAAGAAAATGGTGTTCAGAAAATGGAAAAAACTCTACACGCACTGCTCCTAAAACAAATTTCCTGACACGAGAGGTGAAAACCTTCGCACATGATCTTTGACATGTTGGACCACCATCGTAATATGGTCATAGTAGAGTCAAATGTTACTACGACAACAAAGAAGTTTTTTTTTCCAGCTTATTTTCCACCATGTAAGGTCGGTTATATGAATCAATCATTTTTTTTGCGCATTATTTATGTATTTTGTTTTTTTGAGTCGTACATAAATCATATCCTCCATGTGCGACTCCTAAAATATAATGCATAATATGCGCTATTAGAATACGCATCTTTCGTAATTATCATATCATCTCAACCGTAACTTCAAACTATTTACTTAAAATTCTCACTTAAATCTCATGCTCTCTACATGATATTAGATACATGAATCAAATGTTTCCACTGCTGAAACGGCTAAGTAATTCAAGGGGACCACCTAATTGAAGACTACTGGGATACTCCTGAGAAGGAGATAACCGAAAATTCACACTTAGCTTCTGAACATAATAGTCCAGGGTTCCTAATTAACACAAATATGGAAGACATAAACACTAACAGTCATGGGAAGAATGAATTAATGCAAAAATATAACATTAGACCTGAAGAAAATACAAAGGCAAAGGATGTTATTGTGTACAGGAGAAGGAACCAGGCTTCCAGAAATGAGACTCAAGCCCTCAAGCCAATGCTGAATCTGAGCTAGTGCTTATGTCCACACAGCCAAACAATCAAGGTAACCACTCTGACTCTAATTTACCTATAGCCATGAGAAAAGGCAAAGCGTGTTAAATATCTCTTACCCATCTCTGTGTCAACTAAAAATCTGTCTTCAACCTTATCTACCTTTACCTCTCACTTATACAGTACAGTTATACTTAAGAGTACACAGGAAGCCATGTTGGTCCTAGAGTGAAGAGAAGCTGTCCTTAAGAAGCTGAGGACACTTGAAAAAAATTATACCTGGGAAATGGCATAGCTACCAAAAGGGAAAAAATAATTGAGAGCAAATGGGTATTCACAGTAAAGTATAAAGCTGACGGGACATTTTATTTTTGTAATTAGATGACGGGACATTAGACAGGCATAAAGCACGTCTAGTAGCAAAAGGATTCACTTGAAAATATGACATTGACTATCTAGAAACCTCTGCACCAGTAACCAAACAAAACACAATCGGAGTACTTCTACTATTGGCTGTTAACATGGAGTGACCTCTTCATGAAATGGATGTAACGAATGTCTTTCTAAATGGCAATCTAGAAGAAGTGTATATGGGTCCACCTCCTAAGTTTGAAAACAGGTTTGGAACTCATGTGTGCAGGCCAAGAAATTCCTTATATATGTAGAAATAATCACCTTGAGCCTGGTTTGAGTGCTTTACAAAGTTTATCAAAAGACAAGGTTATGTACGAGGGAGAACAGACCATACCATGTTCATCAAACACTAAGCCATAGACAGGATATCAATTCTGATATCTATGTAAATGATATTATCCTAACATGGAATGATGAAGGGAAAATAAACAGGTTAAAAGCTGACATGTCCAGGAAGTTTGAGGTAAAGAGCCTAGGGCAAATGAAATACTTCTTAGGCATAGAGGTAGCAAGGTCAAGGAAGAAAATAGTGTTGTCCCAACAAAAATACATTCTGGACCTTCTTAGAGAGACAAGTATGAGTGGGTGTAAACCAGTAGACACCTCAGTTGATCCAAACAAGAAGTTTGAGGGAAAGCATAATAAACCCGTGGATATGGGACAATATCAAAGACTAGTGGAAATACTCATTTCTCTATCTTTTTCTAGGCGTGATATAACCTTTGTTGTGAGTTTAGTAAGTCAAGTTATACACTCACCACAGGAAAAACACTTCGGAGCTGCATACATAATCTTGAGGTGCATTAGAGGTTCACCAAGTAAAGGGTTGTTTTTTTTTTTTGGAAAAATAGATCAGAGAGGAATTGAGGCCTACACTGATGCAGAATGGGCCGAGTAAGTTACAGACTGAAGATCAACAACATGATATTGTACATTTGTATAAGGAAATCTAGTCATCTGGAGAAACAAGAAGCAAAGTGTGGTAGCTAGAAATAGTGCTAAAGCTGAGTACAGGTACATGGCCCATGAATGAGATAATGTGGTTAAAGAGAATCCTGGAAGAGCTAAGAGTATCAGCAAAGGATCAGTTACAGACTAAAGATCAACAACATGCTATTGTACATTTGTATAGGAAAATCTAGTCATCTGGAGAAACAAGAAGCAAAGTGTGGTAGCTAGAAGTAGTGCTAAAGCTGAGTACAGGTACATAGCCCATGAATATGTGAGATAATGTGGTTAAAGAGAATCCTGGAAGAGCTAAGAGTATCAGCAAGGGAACCTATGAAGCTTTACTGTGATAACAAAGCAACCATCAAAATAGCTCTTAACCCTATCCAAACACATTGAAGTTTATAGACACTTTATAAAAGAGACGCTTGACAATAGATTGATATGTAATCCATTTGTTCCAACTACTCAACGAGGGCACATGTGTTCACAAAGTAATTGTTTAGACCCTGGTTTAAAGACCTACACAGCAAGTAGGGCATGATAGATATCTATACACCAGTGAGGGAGAGTGTTAAAACGGCTAAATAATTTAGAGATTATGTGTATGATTTGATAGAATACTATGTAAAGTATGAAAGAGTATATCTGATTTTTTACATAGCTAGAGAATACCATAGTTAATACTAAATCAGAATCCCTTGATTATAGGGACTGACATGATGTAAATATTACTATAAAACGTGCAGTATCATCTAAATGAAAAGTAATCTTTCTAGTGCTCCAAACTTATATCCACTATGCGCTATAAATGACCGTATGCTCCCCAATTGTCATATAAGTCATATCCTCTTTATTGTCTCTCTATGTCATTTTTTGGTCTTCCTCTCCCACGTTTAACATGTACCTCATTCATTGTCTCGCACCACTTACGGTTGTCTTTGCACATGCGCATACCATCTTAACCTTAATTCTCTCATATTCTCATCTATAGGAGTCACCCTAACCTTTTTCTTTATTTTATTTCTTATTTTATCCTTCCTTGTATGTCCACACATCCATCTTAACATTGTCATTTCCGCCACTCGCATCCTTTGTTCATGTTATTAACTACCCAACATTGATTTCCAGACACACTAGTTTTTTTTTGCAAAGTCGTTTCCCAATCACTCACTCCCAGAGATTCATTGTGTGGCTCATTAACTTAATTCCTCTATAATTTGAACAATATTGTATATCTCCTTTGTTTTAATACAAAGTGTTAAAGCGTTTTTTCTTCACTGGTCAGACACGGTCTTCACAATCTTGTTAAAAAGATATGTGAGCCACATAATATCTATACATTTTAGAGCCTCAATTGGAATACTATCAGGCCCAATCGCTTTACCATTTTACACCTTTTTCAATGCAGCTTCCACCTATGCAATCAATTTCTACTATTATATGTTAAGTTTCCAATCTTTTCAAAATTACGTAACTGGTCCATTACAAATTCATCTCTCAGTGATTTATTAAAAATTTTCTCAAAGTATCTTCTTCATCTATCTTTTATTGTCTTTTTCTCTACTAAAATATGCTATTTTCGTGTTTAAAGCATTTAACTTGAGTCAAATCTCGTCTTTCTTTCTCTCGCTTTAGCAATTTTATATACATCTCTTTCACCTTCTTTTGTGCCCAACCGATTATAAAAATTTCCAAACACCTTTGATTTGACTTCACTTACGCCCTGTACAACTTCTTTCTTAGCAAGTCCATAATTTTTCCAATTCTCTCGATTCCTGAAAAGTTGAAATGGTGCCTTATAACTAGTTTTTTTGGTTTACTTTGTTTTGCACTTCTTCTCTCTACTACCAAGATTCCTTATCTCAAATTGCTTGACCTTTTGACTCGCCTAGTAAATTTCTCGCTATTTTTCTCTTTTTACCGCTACATTCTCTCATGCTTCATTTGCATCACCACTTGAATATTTTAAGACTTCTAACTCTAATACTACTTTTCTAAAATCTACTCGCTTAGCTTCCTTCAAATTCCACCATTTTATCTTGGTTTCTGTAGGCTTTGTTTTCTGAATATTCTATGTCGGATACGGACATCCAACAGTACAAGATGGTGTTGCATTGTTAAACTTTCACTTGGGATCACCTTACTGTCCTTGCAAACTCTTTTATCTCTCCGATTGAGTTGTGGAACAGTCTATCTACGACTTATTTGGCCCAATTTTGAATGTAATAAAGTGTTAATCTCTTTCTAGAAAAATGTATTAGCATACGTTGTTTCCAAAACCAAAATCATTGTGCACCTAATTCTGAAACCTTATTCTCTTTACCTACATCTCCATTTAAATCTCTTTCTATAAAGCTCTTCTCAGCTATTGGAATTTTACACACTATGTCTTCAAAATCTTCCCAAAATTGAACCTTTATAGTCTCCTCTAAACCCGCTTAAAGAGCATATATGCTAATAATAATGATTGTTTCTTTTTCAATCACTAACCTAGGAGTTATAATTCTATCTTCTTTCTTGATAACACCTATTAATTTGTATCTTAACGAGGCATCTATAATAATCTCAACTTCATTTCTTGTCTTACTCTTTTTTGTGTACCAGAGTTTAAATCCCAACTTGTCCATCGTCCTAGTTCTCACACTTATCTACTTTGTCTCTTGTAAACATAAAACATTTAATTTTCTTCTTATCATTGTGTCCACTATCTCCGATGTCTTCTCCGTTAGAGTTTCAATGTTCCATGCTCATAGTCTAATATTATTACCTAGCTTGATATTTTCTCGCTTAATATCTAACTTACGGTTTGAGAACTTTTACTTATTTTTCACTGCATCCAAGTTCTCTAGGAAATGCATCGGTCCTAGTTCAATTGTCAATGCATTTGAACGATGTGATGGGACCCTTGCTTATTTGACACTACATCCAAGCCTCCTAGATGCAGCGGTCATTGCCGAGACAACACATTCGGACCATACGGTGCATTCCATATGAGAAATATCTTATCATTAGCGCAATTTCTTTTTTTGATCCATAATCATGTCTTAGAAACAAAGTTTCACACTAGTTGTCAACCTAACGCAACCCTTTTTTACCCGGTCTTGAGATTGGCTAGTCTAAAACTCAAGCGAACGGAGTTTCAAACATTAATACAGTGAATGTGCTCAAAACTAAAATGGCTCATTGGCCAATGTCACCCTATTTACTCCCCACTCCAAAAAAAAGTGTAGTTCTCCATCAGTCGCCCGGGCCTGGTCACTCTGAAATAGTCTAACGTAAGGAAAGGTAAAGGGAGATGGACCGTCAGAGTGTCCAACTATTATCCACCATCAGTTGTAAGGCACAAAGTTAAAGTGGCGGAGGCTTAAGAAGAATAACAAGATCCCTTTACAACAAATTTTCTCTCCCAGTGAGAAAGTAGAGTAATTAAACCACTAACTATAGGTCTTACCCGACCAAAAGAGAACTAATGGCCTACAATTTGCAAAATTAGCAAGCTCCAGCAAAGTTTGATACTTATGATAACATAAACTACAACAGTAGACCACTCACTCCTTGTTCCTGTTTTGTCTTCTCTGCCAGTTTTCCTCCTGCTCGCCTTTCAAAACTCTAGCAGAAGTTGCCTCACTACTATAGGCTCTCTACTCTATACATCAATTTATGAAACTATTTTGGATCCGAACTTATCACTTGTAAAAATGAGTTGCTAAAATTGATAACGAAGTCTAGGTCAAATGGTCCACACTCCCTCAACAAAATCCTTTTCTTTTTCCCTCCTCTCTCCAAGATGTGGCACTCAGACCTCCATCACCATCGTTACTCCCTTTCTGAGGATGGAAAGTCCATAGGCTTTGTGTAGAGGTCAGCTTTATTAAATAGCACATGTGGAGGTGGTGGAACTTCAAAAGAGAGGACATATATGAGATGATAGCCTAGGAAAGCAAATAGCTTGAATCAATGGTAAGGTACCAGGTTCAAAAATGTTTGGGTGGTTTCAACCCTAGAAACCGCCAACCCAGGTCCACAAGTCGGCTTAATGTTTCAAGGAGAGGGAGCAATGGGGGAAGTTACATACCCACCAATTGGATCCCTACCATTGGGACCGGAAATAGAATAAAGTCTTTGTAAGGGAAGTGATTCTTTTTTTTACCAACTTCATCCAAATTGCGTAGGCATAGGGGATTCAATGGATACATAATTCTTTCCAACGAAGAGAGTAGTACACAAATAGAGTGGTAACTACAATAGCAATAAAATTCCGTTTACCTTGAATGTTAGACATTTTAAATACTCAATCCTCTAACTGTAACTACATCAGCCTCAAGCGGGGTTGGATGTAAGACATTTTACATACTCAATCCTTGAACTGAACTACATCAGCCTCAAGAAGCAGGGGGGAGAGAGAGAAGAATAAGAACAAGGAGGAGGAAAAGGCAATACGAACAAAACTTGAGTGTCCCTTAACAATGGATGCTAATTTTCATGATATCTTGCAATTGATTTCCTTCCTAACATAGTCCCCCGTCTGACAATGAAAGGCTTTCTCAAACTGGTGCATAGTTTTAGAAAAATCATGATATCTTGCAATTCATTTCCTTCCTAATATACTCCACCATCTGAGAAAGATTGGCTTTCTCAAAGTGGTGCATAGTTTTAGAAAAACCAGTCAAATAATTATTCATTTCTTTTACTTCCTAAATTGTCCTAGAAAATTTATTTTTTCCCCTTCAAGCTAGATACTTAATAAGGGCAAAAAGATGAACTACTTTTTCGTAACACTTAGAGAATTTGGACAAAAGCTTTCAGTACATCCATAAACAGGATAGTAGACAATCTTTTTGGAATGTAGACCAAATCTCTGATTTGATTTTATACATGCACAGCCTGATATAATAGACACACACACACATACACACATGATATAAACTGTCGGTATGTGTGTGCCTGAAAATATTTGCTTCTCTCCAAATATTTATTTTTCAGCCAGCCAGAATCCACCAACTAGTAAAAAGAACAAAAAAGATAACTTAGTCAAACTTCTTACATCATTCAGCCATCATGATTTGTGAAGCGTACATTAAATGACAAAAAAGCCAAATACACAGTAATTACCTTGCATAAAAATCCTGTATTAGTTCTCTAGTTTCTGGAACTAGCTCTAGGAAGTTTCTGAAGACACTGTTGTCGATAACTTTGCTCTGCATAATAACATATAGTTAGAGCGCATTCTACGGAAAACACATTTTCAGATATGATGACGAGAATCTGAGAAATAGTTACCTTTAGCTCTGACCGGTCAAAAGTAGCAAGTGCACATAATCCACCATATGTAGCTACATCCTGGGGTGCTATCACTTCGTTGTAGTTGTTCCCTAATTCTGAACCTGTTTCCAAAAACTACACGGAGAAGGAAAAGTGTCAAATAGATGAAGAAAAGTAACGTGATTCACTCTACTCAAAGCAATAACTTAAACAATACATCTACTTTTAGATGTATTCTTCCAACAATTTTCCCGAAAAATGAATCAAGTCAGATATCATGCTCATCACAGTTTAATACTTCCTTCTGCATGCTATTTCTGATATATTTATTCAACTATATAAGCTCCCTCCCGGTAAAAGTTATATTCAATTACTTTCTGCTCCAATGCCCCTTCAGTAGTCATCTATAATGGCCAGTAAAAATCTTGAACACTTGTAAGAATCTTGCGTTTCAAAACAAATAACACCGGTATATGGAAATGTAGATGACTCAAATCACTCAGGTACATTATATTAACCGCTCATGTGTAGCAGTAAGTTTCTTTTTCCTAACAAGAATACTCTGTATCAATACTCTTAAGCTGAATCAATCATCAATAGTACGACATCTTTTCAGTCAAGAGTTTCCTGGAACACCAGTACAATTGAGCAAAGAAAGGTTTTCAACTTTGAGTACCTAGGGCCTTGAAGGTAACTCAGGACAAAAATACACAGGAGAGCAAATAAAGAAAACATGAAATTTGGCCCGGGGGGGGACACTGGATTCTTTTTCATTAGCATAATTTTTGATACCAAATACTACACCGTGAATATCTCGTGAATGAAGAGTATACCATGTAGATTATCTGAGCTCGTATAAACAACACCAAAGTATTTGAATCATTCCCATCTCATCGCATAACAAGTCAAAGTTCAAACTATAAAAACGTGTCAACTTTCTTATGATTCTCGAAACACAGCAAGCTTAGGAATCAGAATTATAAAAATATAATGTAGACTGACGATGGTAGATACAATATTAACAATCATTTTTCAAAAGAGAAAGACCATCTAGGTAAAAGAAGCAAGTCCAAATTCGCAGAGCAATATAAACTGAAAGGGGTGTGGCAGTTAAAAATTTGGCCGGTAAGGTCAGTTTTACAATTTGAGGAATACGTTTAATACTCGGATGCAAGTGCCCCAGCTTATGATGTAAGTCGATTTCTTTAGTTCCTCACACAGACAAGCTCTTTAAATTTATACTGAACGAAATTCTGGATGGGAAAATCCAAAGCAGTCAAACACCCCAATCCCACTCATCCACAGAAAGGAATCATCAGTAAAAGCCTTACTTTGGAAAGACTAGCAAAAGTATTAATAGAAAATATAATAGATAAATTCAGGACCTTCCGAGCAGCAAGTTTGTACTTTCTAGCCTTTAAGTGCGCCAACCCAGCAGCACAACGTATTTTTCCGCTGGTGACAGCATCTAAAGCTTCTTGAGTTTGTTCTGCTTTACTGGCATAGGTTGTCACATGGGAGAATTGACCTAATTCAATACTTGCCAAAATTGCATTCAAACACATATGTACAATATGTTTTGACGTGGTGCAATAATCACGGGTACGGACATAACTTTTAAACGCCTCTTGCAGAGAACCGTGTGCATAGTGAAAATCACCGAAATCATTATACCCCATTCTAATGCTCTCTTTAATCAAGTTTGTCTGCACAAGAAGAGAGATAACAACAGAAATACAATCAAAAGACATAATGCGGCAATAGCACAATGCACAAACATCAGACGCGGTTGAAAACTATTCACAAAATTGTGGCAATAGAAATGTAATAGAGACACAGAGAATAAACCTTATAAGCATTAAGTTCATTCTCGAGTTTATCCTTCCTCTGATCAGCCCGACGTTCAACAGCTTCAACCCAAGCATTGTCAGGGCCATAGCTAGGGCCCAATCGTCCGTCGATTTTCTGAACAACCTCTCGGAAGAGAAGCGTATTCTCTCCTTTCTTAATCTCATCATAAGCCATCCTCAAGGCCTCCAACTGCATCGCACCGTTGTCGCAATGATCGGCGATGAATAAAAGCCTCATGATTTTCGTCCTTCCGGAATATAAAGCTGCGTAAGCCTCAATGTCGAGTTGCTCGCCGCTAATAATTGGTCTGTGACGCTGCCTCTCGTTTCCGTCACCGTTCGAGCATATCTCGTTCTCCTCCGTCATCAGCGACGCCGAGTCTCCTTCCGCTTCCATGGTGGCGAAACGCCGTTGTTGCCGTGAACTAAGGATTTCTTTTTCAGTTAATCTCGGGAGACGGGGGATTTGGATTGTGGACTAAAACTGCAAATATAAGGGAGAGTAGGTCCTTTGGAGTGAATTTCATGTGCACCTTATTGGATATCAAATGGGCCGGGTCATATCCGATGGTTCTCGACTGGATAAAAGTCAATTTATGGGCCTTAGTGAGTTGAAAATTCTCATTTTTTTTTCTTACGAGTTCAGATCCGCCGTCTAAAACACGACACATCTAATAACAAAACGACATAATTTTGTTAAAAATACACACTACACATGTAGTGTGTGCTATTTTGTAACTATATTGGACATGTAAAACTGGTTAGATGATGAGTTTCTATAGACAATTCTTCAGAGAACTCATAAAATATATAGTTTGATCTAATTTTATCACATCCTTTATCATACAAACAAAGATAATCATATATGTATAGCAGTCTCATCTACTATATTATCTTAATATGCATTATATAACATCATTTAGTGTAACAAAATATAAGATATAAGATATGATAAATGTTCTTTATGTAAATTTTTTTGTTTGAGCACCTATTTCACTGACTAACTTGCAAAGAAAAACTTACTCTAGTCCAGTAGAGGAAAAGAAAGACAAGCGTTAGTGGAGAAAAAAAGAAGAGCGAACCCATTATAGTTTCATTTAATTAGCAAGCATTAAGTTACTAATATCTTCTATCTCAACGTTTATCTCATTCGCTAACACATTAGGTGATAATATGCAATGATATTTAAGTGATGCCAAACTAATCACATGGCATTGTCTCTGTATAATGAGGTAGAAGATGAGATATAATATCGTTTCTCAACTTTAGACGACTTGATTTTGTGACATTTACTGTGTTAGTAGATAACATTATACGGGATTTATATGTACTTTGTACAATTTTATTAGCTAATAACAAGTTACATCACGCCATAGTAGATAAGTGCTATTTACTTCCTTTAAAAATAAGAAGAGATCTCATGTATTTGTCTAATTGCATTAACAACATCTGTTTTATTTAGTAGTATTACTAAGCACATTTAAACATAAGACCATACAGTAATTAAAAGAAAAATTCACATCATTATATATCCAATGGTGATTTCTTTATCACAGTTAAATTTCTATAGTCATAATCATTTAAGTATATAAATAATTAAATTAAATGACAGAACATATAAATTATATATCTATGAAACTAAAATATTATAGAAATGAAATGATCCATTAAACTTGATTTTAAATATTTAGATTCATACTTATGTCAGTTCATTCTTTCTATGTTTTTAGATGTGTGACATTGTATTCTAATTAATCTAAAAATGACATCAGGTTTGATTCCATGTAATAGTCGGTTCTAATATCACTGTGACACCAAGATTGAACATTAAACGCTATGCAGCTTTAAAAACATACGCTTTCACTAAATGATGGAAAAACTGATAAAAATATATTCCAAACATGCAAATGGGCATCCACCGTATGAGATCTTGTATTATCAAGATTTGAGGATCTTGATGATCCTGTCCATTTGAATCTTAGTAGCCGTTGTTGTGTTTCGGTATTGGTGCCAGTTTCTTATATCGGAACAAGTTTGTGCTTAGATATCTTATAGGCGTTAAATACTTTGGCTTTCTACCTACGATGCCACTAAATGATTTGATTTACATTCCGCACAAAGTTTTGTTGTGTTTGGGTCTTGGTCTCAGTTTCTAATTGCGGTAACCGAAAAAATGGGAAAAGAAATAAAATATAAATTTAATTAATTTGAATTTAATTTAATTAAAGAAATTTTATCCTTAACTATCCAACCCACTCTCCCATTATTGTCACAAATCCCTCCCCCCTAACTCCCCAAATTTCGGCCCAATCAATTAAAATCCCACACCAAATTTACTTCTTCACTCTCACACACAAACGACAAGCAGCACAAAGAAAAGAAAAAGGAAAAATAGACAGAGGGTAGGCGACGCCAGAGAGGGAGGCAGAGTAAAGAAAAGGAAAAGGAAAAAGAAAAAGAGAAAGGGAGAGAGAAAGAGAAGAGAATAAAAGAGGAGGGAGGCTAGACACATCACACCAAATTCAATCATCGTACTTAGTAAATTCTTCATTGGAAAGGTAGGTGTCTCTCCCTCCAAATAGATACGATTCAAGCATGCTTTAATGAATATGTTATGTGTTTCATTGATTTTGCTATTTATGTGGAGGCATGTTATTTGTTTTGGAAGAAAAAGCATGATCTTTAGTTGTATGTGGGTTTGTTTGGGGTTTTTGTGCCTTAATTTGATAAGGAGAGGTTGAAATCGGAATCAACACGGCTTAAATCTTTAGATTAAACCATTTTACAATTTTGTTTTGGCCTTAAAATAGGTTCTTATAGGTTGGAAATAGGGAAAAACTCGGATTGGCATCAAAAAATGGGCCGGAGAAGCCGCACGTGGCCCTCAGGCACAGGCGTGCCACCGCACGCGCGTCACTAGTGAAAAACTGTAATTTATTAAAAAAATTAATTAGATTAGGGTCGGCCTACCAGCGCTTGCAGACCAGGACGGACCTTTAACAGACCGGTTGGCCGGCGGCTGTAGGGTTGGCCCATTAATATACAAAAATAAATAAAAAAAAAGGGCTGGTTGGTGATCGGAGTGGGCCGCATGGCCAGCGGACCGGACTGTAGCTGGCCGGCCCAATTAACCTCAATATAAAAAAAAGGGGGAAAAGGATTGTTGGCAGCGGGCTAGGCCAAGACTGTGATAGCGGGCCGGACGGAAGAAAATAGTAAGGCAGGCCCCGTCGGGGAGAAAAAAATTGTTTAATTAATTGTTTTAATAACTTCTGAATTCAGACAATAGTAATTAAATAAATTTAAATTTCAGAAAAATATAATTAAATACTAGAAAATTCTAAATAAATAGTAGAAAATATGAAAGGTTAAAATTAAATTATTTCCACTAAATTTTTGAATTTTGGTAAATTTAAGTAATTAAAAATAAATAGTAATAAATGAAATTAAATAAAAAAAATAAGAAAATAGTAGAAAATTCTAGAAAATTTATACAAGCTAAGGAAAATACGGGTGGTGATAAACAATAACTTTCCACTATTCGGATAATTTACAAAACCAAATATTGAGTGCCGAAGATGGTGACGATGGGCGTAAGGGCCCAGGCGACTTTATTGTTGCATTCATAGCACGTGCATTGCATTTGGAGTGGGTTGAGATGTACGGGTCTCAGACGCTCGAGTGGAGTGGATTGTGGTGTACGGTCCATGAGCACTCGGTTATGGTAGATCGTGGTGTACGGGCCACGTGCATCGGTCATGGTGGATTGTAGTGTACGGGCTAAACGCATCCAGTCAATCCCGGATCATGCATTGCATATAGGTATAAGACCATATTGCGTGACATGACTCTTGCATGTGACACGTGGGTGAAGACATGCATCGCATAGTTGCGCATTTTTATATGGAGTGTTTTATTTCCGCACTTATCTTATTTCATGCGTATGTTCTATCTTATCTATGTGCTATGTGGTCATATCATTTCGGTATGTACGTTTCGTATTGGTTTGAGACTGGCATCTACTAGGTGATTTTTGTCACTCATTCTACTTTCTCAGGTGAGACGGATGAGGACTATGAGCATATCTTTGTTGAGGATGGGACGAACATAGCGGAGTGGGCCGGTTGATAGCTACATCTAGGACACGAGATGATCTAGCAGCGGATATTTATATTTATTTTCTTGGGATTCTCACAGACATTTTAGTATTCCTTTTATTTTAGATCCTTTGCAAATTGTAGCTACTGTTAGGTCTCGTCAACCCATTACTTCTTCATTTTGATAATGATGTTTATTTTGACTCGTTGATTTGAGTTTTACTTATCGTTTTCGCGAAAAGAATTTCTACATCATTTCTGACATGTAAAAAGTTGATTCGACGTCTTGTATTCTCCTTAGTGAGATACAGCGGGTGCACTGTTTCCGATGATAGGGCTCGGGAGTGGAGCGCTACACTTATACCGGAACATGTTTAGCTTAGACATCTTATGAGCACTAAGTATTTGGCCTATCATCTTAAAAAACCGATGAATGATCTGATTTATGTTCTCCACAAAGTTTTTTGATCCTGAAACAATAGAGTCTTAAAAGTAGCAGATTCAATTCTTCATTGACTTTGAAAGATGATGGAATAAAGTAAAATGACTCACTAAATTGACTACGCTTCTTATATTATGAAGTAGCAGTTGATCGACACAGTCAGACGCATCATTATGGAGCATCGGGAAACAACCTCTGTGTGTTTCTAACACATGAGTATGATTGTGTACATCCGACCCCTCATATCCCGCCATAGACAGGAGCATGTAACGCAATGTGGCAATGTTGTTGTTCAATAAATTCAAGATTTGAAGATCTTGGAGACACGATCATGTCACATGTTTGGTGCCAAACTCGAGTCATGACAGATGGTATGTCCCTTAGTATGTCACCATTCTATTATTTGGACGTGACAATGCAAAAATGATAGATACGATGTTTCTCTATGCTCTTTTCTTAGCACATATTACATTTTTAGCTACGGAATTTACGTCATCCCACATCATGACAGGTAAGACTTGTGTTGGAGAACTTCATTTTCTTCAGAGTTGTTATTTTATTCTGCACTAGTGTCACTAAAATATCATCAGGTAATAATTTTAGATTCATAGAAGAATTGAATCTGATGCTTTTAAGAACTTTTTTGTCTGTAACTGCAATTGGTTCTATTTTTTCCCTAATAGCTCATCACGTTTATATATTGGTTAATTAGAATAGTTTGAAAGAAGCTATGCACGTAAATATCTTCGATGCTATTAAAGATTGCATATATTGATGAATACAACATTAGAAACAATAAACAAATTTATACAGGACCTAGTATTCCCGTAGAAGTCCAAACACCCCAAAAATAACATATGCTTAACACATTTTTGGCGCAATATATTTATTTATTTATCTAATAAGATGTCGAAATCTGGAACAACTCTGTTACGTGCGTTTTGCTTTTGCAATGTCAAGAAAAAAACATACATCGTCATTAACCGAGTCTCATAAATTAGTTGTTTCGTAAGAAAGAATTTGCACGCACATTTATTAAGTCACGAAAGACTTAGTCATGGTAGTTATGTTCGTTGATGAAATTGACTCTTACGTTGTTTTTGCAGATAATGATGTAATAATTGTGTTTGTTAACAAAATTATTCTTATAGTAGATATTCAACTCATATTTACATTAATATTAAGCTAGCAGAGGACTGTAACTTTTTATTAGTGGGGGAACCACTATTGACCAGATTGCTTACACTATTGATGCCCTGGTTTTTAGTCATTCCTTTAAAAGCATATCTGATCGCATTAAGACAGTTATACATGCGAAAGTTTTCATGATTACTAGTCTTTTATTTTTCTTTATATACCTCGAAAAGGCTTATGATGTTACATACGGTTGTCCAGAGAGGAAAGAGATCGGCTGACTGAAGATAGATCATTGACTATATGACACGTGACCAATAAAAAAGGCTGCAAAATTAGGTGTAGATGTCTAATAGAAGCGGATGAGATCCTGCAAGGCAAACAATGAGGCGAATCCGGTGGCGCCACGCGTCCCATTCTTCATCTATAAAATATGACACGTGACACCACCGGATTCGCGGCCTCATTTTTGGCCTCATTGTTTGTCTTGCATCCGTAATAGAAAAGGCTGTGAGATTGAGTGAGCGACACTTTTGGCATATTTTCATAATTAATGAATAAAACCCTATTATTTGCCTCAAGAAAAAAACGAGATAATTATGATATCCCATCAAAATTTCATTGAAAATAAGATAAACAGAATGACGATGTTTCCTAAAATAGAACTTTACAATTATCTAGAACAGAAAAAGAAAAAAATTCCAAAAATGGTGAAAAAGGAAAAGGAAAAGAAACGATGCACAGACAAGCATAGCGTGTTCTTCATCTGCGACTTCCCAACCACCCCCACGCCTTCTAATCCCCTTTGAACCACTTTCCATTTTTTCCGGCGGGGAAGTTTTTTTTCCTTTCGGATACTTCCTTGACGCCTCTTCGAGATTCAGCCTTTTGCCTTTAGGTATCCCTCCTTTTTCTTCTCCTCTCTTTGATCTTATTCTTACTCATGCTTTGCCCGTCTATGTAATTCCTATTTTTATTCCACGTGAATTTTGTATTATTATTTTATGCAATTTACTTCTTTGGGGCAGTTTTTTAATTGATCATTTTTCTGATTTGTGGCTGATTTGAAAGTTGCTTCATTTCTTCGTTCTTTTTTTTGTTGTTAAGATTTCGTGTGTTTGTATGTGTCTCTATGTATTCTTGGTTCAAATTTGCCTAATTTGATTCGCAACTTAATGTTTGAATGCTTGGTCTAGATGTTATTGTGATTTGTTTACTTGTTTACTGAGTTTCTATCTGTGTGGTTTCATTTTTGGGTTTAATTCAGGATTAGGGCTCTTGTGAGTTGACAGAGAGTTTTGGGTTAGTCAAAATGGAGGCTGGTATTGATTTCTTGCAGTTCCTTGAAAGTGACATGGTGATTGACATCTTCAAATGCTTGGACGATCCTGCTGATTTAGTCCGGGCGAGTTCAGTATCATGTTGCTGGCATGATTTCGGTGAGCTGCTACAAGTCTACAGATGTCTTGTGCTTTTTTCCTTTCCCTCTTTGTTGAACACTGTTAAGTTTCCTTCTTTATATGTAACTCGATTGATATGATTCATTGTGCGATTTTGTTCTGCTGTTTTCTGGTTTTTCCATAAATTTTATTCATTTCCAGCTGCCTTTCATGTGTGATAAAAAACAGTTCTCCTTATGAATTTATTTACCTGACGTTGACATATTTCTTTTTGATAGCGGTTATGTTTTAGTTTCTTCAACCTTTGCTGTTTCATATTCTATTGTGTTTCCTGACTCGGTTTGTATTTTAACCAATTATCTTGTATTGGAGTTCCTTTCTCACAATGTGCTGAATCACACTGTGTTTAGTATCGCTAAAAGATCCTCAACTAGAATAATAAGCCTGAGCGGCACCACCAATGAAAAGATGAAGGGAAAGTACAAGGCATGGAAAATGGTTGCTACTTTTAAGAACTTTGTTTTGTAACAATTATGGCTTTCCTTTTTCCGTGTCTCCCCCTTCTGGTCCCCCTTTTATGTAAAAATCAGCAAGCTTACATCTTGGTTAAAAACTTAAGAAGAAGCAAGAAGTAACATTCAAAATGACTTGGAGACGAACTAAATTGCCTGTCTGTTTACAACTTTTCTTTCTTGCAGTGGTTTCGAACAGGCTGGCTAAGCAGCTTTGTATGACAACGTTTCCTCAGCTATCAAATGTTGCAGATGTTGATGTATCTGACTGTATGAACAAGATACAAGCTGATGTTGGATCTAGCGAGTCGCTGGAAGTTGACAAATTTCAGAGAGAACATAAGGTTTATGCCTCTTTGCTGCAAGCTCTTGGAAAGCTACAATTATTGCCAGTCGATTGCATCTCAGCGGCCTTTAGTGCCTCAAGCACGGATAATTTTCCAGATGAAAGCATTGTAAATACTTTGGATCCTAGGGACCGGTTTTCCAGGAGAGCTTCATACTGGTCAAGTAAGGGGCAAAAGGATCTTACTGTACCTGAGACTCTGGTCTACAGGTTAAAATCTGATCTTTGTGTCATTACTGAAATCTGCGTACAACCTTTTGAAGGTGAACAGTAGTATCCATTAAACTCTTCCTGTATTGTTTTTCCCCTTTTTGGATTTCTATCTCTTTTTATAGTGAATCAACTGAAAAGCGAGAAAAAGGAGCAGTTATCAGCAAAAATAGAGAATAAACCTTAATTTGTTCTATTTATATATATATATATTTTGCTACCCTTTCAGCATTTTTCCAGTCAGGCAACCCCATTTACTCCTCAAAATCAGTGAGGTTTCGGATGGGGCATCCTAAAAACCCAAAGGAGGTGGAGAGTGATCTTTTGAGCTTGCCTTTACAAGAGTCAGCTGACGATAAGTTCATTTGGACTTACACTTCAAAGGAGTTTCGGATGTCTCAGGTAAAATATACATTTTATTGAATCCCTTCAGAAAATATCCTGAGTTGTTTTTTCTTGAAGGCGGTGTACAAACATGGTTGTTCTGTTCTCACATTTATGTTCGGATGTGAAGTTGTGAGCTTAACCCGCTTATTTCGATAATCAAATTGGAGTTAAATGATATCCATTTGTCTCTTAACTGGCTCTTAACCATGCCAATGTCATTGACCGTTAGACAAGTCCACACTGCAACACCTTGCAGTATCCTCTCTCTGTGTGTATGTGTGCGCGCGCGCGCGCGTGTGTGTTTTTTGAAGGACAGATCTCTTTGGCACCCCAAGTCAGAACCTTTGTTCAGGACAGGGTACATTTAGTTTTTGAGGGAATGATTTCCATCATTTAATAACATGTTCGCTGCTTCGCTGTTCTACTCTTGATTTTTGTTCTCCTTGGTGCATAAACCTTGGGGTTGGATTTTTTTTTTTTACTGAAATCTCTTTTCTGGAACCAGGAAAACCATTTGCAGCGTTTCAAGTTTCAAGAACCTGTGCTTTGCATTGGAGGATATTTGGAGATTCAGTTGTTGGGCAGGATTCAGAGGCAAGAAATGGATGGCCTGTTCTACATATGGTTAGCCACCTCACTCGTAGTTCCATTGAAATGGATCAGTATTGTAGTTGACGTATACCAATTTCTTTTTTTTTTTTTTTT